>CM048750.1:400746501-400914001 GCA_026315105.1 Locusta migratoria | reverse complement strand
CCTTTTCCACTTCCTTAAAACCCGTATCCTTCCCTTTCTCCTCTCCTTCCTTCCTCTTTTTCCCGAAGAAGCCACCACTGGTGGCGAAAGCTCGAATGTTTGTGTTTTTTATGTGTCGACGGAGACTTTCCAGGTGGGAAAAATAGGTATAAAATAAAGATTTTTGACTTACCTAAAGTACAGGCTCGTCAATAGGAACACCAAACACACACAAAAACACACAACCATTCGAGCTTTCGCCACCAGTGGTGGCTTCTTCGGGAAAAAGAGGGAGGAAGGAGAGGAGAAAGGGAAGGATACGGGTTTTAAGGAAGTGGAAAAGGAGCCATTCCAATCCCAGGAGTGGAAGGACTTACCTTAGGGGACAAAAAGGAAGGTAAACAAATACACACACACTCACCACATATCCACATCCAAACACACTTAGGCAGACATTTGTAGAAACCAAAGAAGTTGGACAGAGATGCCACTTCAGGCAGAGGCTCTGTCCACAGAACCGAGGCAAAGATGTTAAAGATGGCGGGCGGGAATTAGAATTTAGCGGAGGTTGAGACCAGGCGGGCAATGGGAAGAGAGAATGTGTTGAAGGGCAAGTTCCCATCTCCGGAGTTCTGAAAGATTGGTGTTGGTGGGAAGTATCCAGATAACCCGGACGGTGTAACACTGTGCCAAGATGTGCTGGCCGTGCACCAAGGCATGTTTAGCCACAGGGTGATCCTCATTACCAACAAACACTGTCTGCCTGTGACCGTTCATGCAAATGGACAGTGTGTTGCTGGTCATTCCCACATAGAACGCTTCACAGTGCAGGCATGTCAGTTGGTAAATCACGTGGGTGCTATCGCAAGTGGAAACACAAAAACTAAGACGTTCAGTTCTGAAGAAAAGTCATAAACTACACACATTCCTACTGTACACTTCAGAATGATGTAGCAATGTGCTGTCCCTATCTCATGTGCAACCGTACAGAAACTGCCTTAACGGTATTGATGATTCCTTATTCATTTACCTCATTGGACCCCTTCCTACCTCCTTCCCTCCCCATTCATACTCATTACGTCAGATTACAATTTGCAATATTCAGAAGTTGGAAACTCTGTATCAACTGTAAGATTCAAATTGAAAGCTGTAAAGTAGCCCACAAAGGAAAAATTCCCAAATGAACTCCCAAGTTTCATATGGGTGGGTTCAGCGATTCATGGTACAAAATCTGTCTTGTCACAGAACTAGGACCACACAAAAACTGCCTTTTCAGCAGTTCATAATCCAATATCGACAGAGAGAGAAAAAAGCTTTTTCTTTGAAATATAGGAAACGCAGATAAAACGCCTGTCTATTTTGACATGCCCACCAGCACTGCACTAAACACAGTAGGTGAACATAGTGTGCCAATATGTACATGTGCTGCTGAACAGCAGCAGTGCACTGATGCTAAGCATTACAGCTGATGGGACAAAAATGCAACCATATGTAGTTTAATCCCCAAGTGAAACAGCTTCCCTGCTGGAACAATTGTAAGAGTTCATAAAGGTGGGTAGATAGGGAGGAATTTGTTAGAGATCTGGTTTCAGCTGTGCAGACAAGTGCCATAGAGCTGCTCTTCACTCAAAATCTGCACTTGTATTGGACAGTTTTTGCAGACACTGGTGATCAGCTGAAGGAAAACCTGAAAGGTGGAAACTGTGATTTGGTTAATATTCCTGGCAGGATGACAAGTGTGCTGTTCGCTGCTTGGCTGTCAGTATCTGGGAGAACTTGTAATTACTTTGGTTTTACATTTTTCACAATTTTGTGCCATAAATTTGTAACGCTTTAGAAGAACCCTTAAGGTAAATGATAAAAATTACGTTTCTTTAAGGTAAGGTTTGCTTCAATTCTATGTTCTTTCTTGTCACATGGCTTCAGTCAGTTTTGTTCCTACTGTCTATTGATGTAAATGAAAGATTTAAAGTAGCACAAAAGAGAAATGGTTCACATCTCCTTTGTTTGCAGCTATGGTGTAAACGAAGATCGCCATATACAATAATACGCCATAACTGTATTAGCAGCCATACTCGGCCTTTTTCCTCCTCGGGCCAAATTCTCGAAAGTTTTATTTCAAGTGGGCCACAACATTATCCCAGGGCAAAACAATGCAAAATAACTACACCCATTTGTCATCAAAATATATTTTAATATATTATTGTTAATAGAGGAGTAAGTTGCTTTTTGAAACATAGCTGAACATGTTAATTTCTACCCCCCCCCCCCCCCCAGGGATCCCCACAGCTCTTTCGTGGGTACGTATATGGGTTGCACGGGGCCCTGAGCCGAAGCAGTCTTCCATCCCAGGTGGCTTCAGTGCCTCCCCACCCCCCCGCTTCGTGCCTCAGCCCAGAGATGGGTGTGCCATATGAGTTTGAAGTGATCTCTTGTACCAGCTTTTTTTCCTTTCTAGGTTTCTCTTCTCCTAAACTTTACTTCTGCCTTCACTCCTTACTGTATTCTTCTAGCCTTCCTCTCCTCCTCTAGTCTCTCCCTGGCGTTGGAGACTCAAACTTTCCCACTTCCTTCTTCTTTCCTTCTTCTTTCCTTTCTTCCTCCCTGTGCATCCCTAAAGGCCGCCCATGCACTTGTTGCATAACAGGTGACTGGGTAATGCGTAAGTCCCAGCCCCGGGTTGGCATGTAGGGCTCGCACGTACCCCTGGTAAAGGCCAGGCCCAGGGAAGGGTGATTACCCGAGCTGTAACCTTCCAACCATGCCGATTGCTCCCTCTCTCCATTTCTCTGGTCGTGTGGACCATCACCTAAGGCGGGTGAGCCCTCAGTGAGGGTTCCCCATTAGGAAGGAGTGCTCCATCGGAGACGCTGGTAATCATTGGGGGGACAACTTTGCAATGACTCCTTCTTCTTCAAATTCGGCTTTTACCTAGAAAAGGACACACGATGAATCCAAGTCGAAAATTTTGCGTAACTTGCCAAAGTTCTTAGACGTTTCACGTACTGATAGCAAAGATTTCACATCAGTAAATCCCTTTGCCATACAACGTGGTGTTAACGCGATAGCAGGTCCTGTTAAAACTTGTTCCTGCCAAACAAACAAAATGGGACACTGTTGCTAGAAACGGAAGGTGCCTTTAAAGTTCAAAAGCTGCTTTGCACCACACTGTTACACACCTTTCCTGTTAAGGTCGGACCTCATCGTACCCTAAACTCATCACGGGGGGTTGTTCTCATGGGCCCTTGACGGCCTGTCCGATAAGGAATTACAGGAGTACCTTTCTGACCAGGGTGTAACAGCAGTAAACCGACCCAAACAGTTTTCCTGACCTTGGACAAAGTTGACCTTCCTTCGAAGATAAAAGCAGGTTATGAAATAATCGTTCGGCCATATGTCTCTAATCCAACCAGATGTTACCAGTGTCACCGGTATAATCATACACATCAGTCATGCCCCAATGCAGCGAAATGCATCACCTGTGTTAGGGACGCCCATGAGGGTGACTGCCCGCCTCCGTCCCCTCGCTGCATCAACTGCTCGGATGACCATGCTGCTAATTCGCGTGCCCTGTATATAAAGATGAACAAGCCATCCAAGAAATCAGAGTCAAGGAAAAAGTTTCCACGTCTGCTGCCCGGAAGTTATTGGCGAGAAGAAAGCCTGCTGTGCTCCCAGCGGGTACCTACAGCAATGTCCTTTCCTTTCCTCTCCTCGACCAACAAAGGAGATGGGTACGCAGAAGTGTGACTTTACCTTCAGCGACTCAGTTGATAGATCAGCCAGCTCAAAGATTGCCTGCTCAACATCTCCAATGACTTCTGCTCGATCTAAATCCCAGTCCACTTCCGTCTCACAGAACCCGCGGGCCTGTAAGTTGGAAGCCAGGATTTTGAAAAAAGATTCTTTTTGCGGAGATTTTCTGAAAGCTTCATCTTCTCAACTGTCAGCTGCTCATTCTTAAAGCAGAACTGTCTCCAAAAGGCACACAAAAAGAGAAGTTCCTCTCCTTCCCTGCCACGGCGTGACTCTTCGGCCACGCCATCCAGCAGTAGACAGCCCCGGCCATCCTCTGTCTCGCCAGGACGCTCTACTGCTTGCCCATCTGCCAGCATTTCACCAGCGCAGGAAGCTGCCCCTTCCGATCCATCCAGGAAGGAGGCAGAACAGATGTCTGGACCTATGGATCATGTCTGTCCATCTGTCAATGGCAGTAGCAGTGCCCCCTCGCAGCCAGGCCCTCAGCGGCCGTCAAGATGATCCCCTCTTGCTTTCTCCCTTTTTCTTCTTCCCTTGCTTTCTTTATGGCACTCCTTCAGTGGAACATTAGAGGAATACGTATCAACCACAGTGAATTAAGACTTACTGCTTCGATTGCACTGTCTGTTTATAGTCCCTCTTAGAGAATTGAAGCTCCGATCGTATAGATTTCCCGCACTATACTGCAGTGTGTTTTGATTTACCTCCTGTGGAAGGTATTCCTGCCCATGGAGGAGCTATGCTGCTCATTAGGAAAGACGTTTATCATCATCCCATCCCCCTGCAAACTTCCCTACAGGCGGTTGCCGTCCATGTCACCATCACCGCATTCAACTTCTCTATTTGTAATGTCTACACCCCGTCTGCCATTCTTAGGGCAGACATACTGGACCTTATTGCTCAGCTTCCTACACCAGTTTCGTTGATCGACAACTTCAATGCCCACCACACTCTATGGGGCTCTCCATCTCCTTGCCAGAGGGGCTCTCTTTTGGCTGACATCTTCAACCATCTTAACTGTCTGCCTAAATACTGGCGAACCGACTTTTCTGTCCGACAAGACGCATACCTATTCCCATCTGGACCTCTCAAGTTGCACTACTCCACTTGCACAACGTTTTGAATGGTATTTTCTGTCTGATAGGTACTCAAGCGACCATTTCCCCTTGCATAATTTCTTTACTACATCATACTACTTCTCCATGTTCCACCAGCTGGAACATCTTCAAAGCCCACTGGGGGTTCTATTCTTCCATGGCCATTTTCTGTGATCCAAACTTTCCCAGCTGTGACAGTCAGGTCAACTGTCTCACCATGGACGTCATCCTCACCGCTGCCAAACACCCCGAACTTCAACATCTCCATGTAGGGTCCCAGTTCCCAAGTAGAATGCAGCATGTAGGGACGCTATTCGAGCCCGGTGATGTGCTCTATGAATGTTTCAACGCCGGCCTACCTTGGAAAATTGTATTAATTACAAAATGCTACAAGCGAAATGCCATCGTGTCATTAAAGAAAGCAAAAAAGCTTGCTGGAGTTCTTTCAACAGATCTACTCCTTCGTCGGTTGTCTGGGGTAACCTACGCCAGTTATCTGGCACTAAGGTCCAATCCCCGGCCTGAACATAGCAAACTAAGTTCTTGTGGAACCTGTCGATATCTGCAATGCTTTTTGGGCCGCTCTCTCGCTGAGGTCTCAAGCTCAGCTAATTATTACACTGCCTTCCTCCCCCGAAAGCAGGCTGAAGAGGCACGAATGCCCTCTTTTACGTCTCACAATCATGAAAATTACAATGCCACTTTCACCATGCCAGAGCTAGAACGTACCCTTGCTGTTTCCCAATCCTCTGCTCCGGGGCCCGATGCCATTCATATTCAGATGCTAAGGAACCTTACCCCTGCAGGTAAATGCTTTCTTATTCACACTTATAATCGCATCTGTACTGAAGGTGAAGTTCCCACTCCGTGTGAATCAATTGTTGTCCCCATACCCAAACCAGGGAAGGACAAACATCTTCCTTCCAGTTATCGCCCCATTTCCCTGACCAGCTGTGTCTGTAAGGTAATGGAGCACATGGTCAATGCTCGGCTGGTTTGGCATCTTCTCACTAATGCGGGTTTCGAAGGCATCGCTCTTCTATTGATCACCTCGTTACCTTGTCGACCTTTGTTATGGATAACTTTTTGCGGAAGCGTCAGATGGTGGCCGTTATCTTCAATTTGGAGAAAGCTTACGACACTTGTTGGCAGGTGGGCATTCTCCGCACCATGCATACCTGGGGTTTTCACGGCAGTCTCCCCCCTCTTTATTCGTGCTTTTTTGAAAGATCACATGTTCAGGGTGAGAGTGGGCTGTTTTGTCGGACACCTTTCACCAGGAAAATAGCGTGCCACAGGGCTCTGTTTAGAGTGTGGCACTTTTCACCATTGCAATCAACCCAATTATGGATTTCCTCCCAGTTGATGTATCAGGCTTCCTGTTTGTGGATGACTTTACAATCTATTGCAGCACTCAGAACTTGTCTCTTGGAGCGTCGTCTACAGCATTGCCTTGACACACTCTATTCCTGGAGTGTCGCAAAGGGCTTCCGTTTCTCCCATGAGAAAAAGTCTGCATAAACTTCTGGAGTTTCTTCCACCATCTCTCCATCTGGGCCCCATCGCTCTCCCCTTCATGGAGACGATGACATTTTTAGGGCTAACTTTGGATAGGAAACAGCTGGTCTCCACCTGTCTTCTCTAGCTGCCCGCTACACTCGTTCCCTCAACATTCTGTGTTCTTAGTGGTACATCATGGGGAGTGGATCTTACCGTCCTACTTCACCTCTATCAGTCTACTGTCAGATCCAAGCTGGATTAAGGGAGTTTTGTGTACTCCTGCACAGCTGTCCATTTTATGCCGCCTGAACTAGATTCACCATCGGGGGCTACGCCTGGCATTAGGAGCTTTTTATACTAGCTCTGTTGACAGCCTCTTATGCCGAAGCTGCTGAATTACCTTTACCCTATTGACGCGACACATTGCTATGTCAGTATGCATGCTGTCTGCTTTTGATGCCACACCTCCCTTCCTATCCATCATATTTTAATGACCCTCGATAGCCATTACATGTTGTCCGCGATTGCCCTGCTCCCTCCTGGAATCAGTTCTCGTCGCTTGGTTCGGCAGCTCGATTTTACCCTCCCTTCCACATTTCAAATAGGTGAGAGCCCAGTGCCGCCTTGGCTTCGGGCTCAAGTTCGCGTTCACCTCGAACTTGCCTCACTCCCGAAGAAGAGTATTTCGGATGCTGTTTACCACTCAAGATTTTTTGAACTTCGTTCACGGTTTGACGATTCCGTCTTCATATATACGGATAGCTCAAAGACCAATGAAGGTGTCGGATGTGTGTTTGTCGTCGGGGATGACTGTTTTCAGTACAGGTTGAGCTTTTTGCCCTCTATCAGGCTGCACTCTACATCCGCCGACACCGTTCTCATTCCTATGTCGTCTGCTCTGACTCCCTCAGCGCCATCCAGAGTCTGAGCGATCCCTTTTCGGCCCATCCTGTTGTGCACTGAATCAACCACTCCCTGCAGTTATTAGCTGCCGACGGCCCTCGCATTCACCTCCTGTGGGTACCTGGCCACGTAGGCATACCTGGTTACGAGGCTTCTGATGCCGCAGCCAAGGCTGCAACTCTCTTACCTCGGACAGCTACGTACTGTGTCCCATCGCACGATATTCAAGGGGCTCTTTCGCGGCGCCTTATATCGTCGTGGCATAATGTGTGGTCTTCACTTACTAATAATAAGCTCCGGACCATTAAACCGCTCCCGGTGGCTTGGATGACCTCATCACGGCGCTCGCGACGAGAAGAGATCATCTTGGCCCGCTTGCGGATCGGACATTGCTGGTTCAGCCACCGCCACTTGCTCAGTGGTGACCCCGCACCGTTATGTTCCTGTGGCCACCCGCTGTCGGTGCGCCATGTTTTATTGTCGTGTTCAAATTTTACTCCTGTTCGGCTTGCACTACATCTGCCGGACACATTGGAAGACATTTTAGCTGATGACGTGCGGGCTGTTGCTCGAGTATTGGATTTTATCAATTTGACCAAATTGTCGAGGGACATTTAGCTCTTCGCTCTGTTGTTTTTTATACTATGTTTTTTACCTGTTTTTATATAGTCTTATTATTCTTGGGTATATCCCCTGTTTGATTCGGGCGCTAATGACCTTAGTAGTTGTGCGCCTTAAAACCATAAAAAAAAAAAAAAAAAAAAAAAAAAAATTACGCCTGCCTATTTCAGAATTTGAAAAAATTCCAATCAACATTGTCAAAAGCTTCCTCCAAATCTACAAAAGCTAGAAATGTAGGTTTCCTTTCCTTAATCTATCTTCTAAGATAAGCCGTAAAGTGAGTATTGCCTTCCGTGTTACTACATTTCTCTTTACTCCAAACTTATCTTCCCCGAGGTTGGCTTCTATCATGTTTCCCATCCTTCTCTAAATAATTCGTGTTAAAATTTTGCAACCATGACATATTAAACTAGTGGTTCTGTAATTTTCATACCTATCTACACCTGATTTCTTTGGCATGGGGATTATTACATTTTTCTTAAAGTCCGAGGATATGTCGCCTGTCTCGTACATCTTACGCACCAGATGAAATAATTTTGTCATGGCTGATTCCCCCAGAGACTTTAGTAGTTCTGAGGCAATGTCATCTACTCCCGGGGCCTTGTTTCGACTTAGGTCTTTCAGGGCTCTGATATGATATTAGATATTTATAAGTAGGAATAAGTTGTCCCTAAGAAATACCACCAATGTGTCTGAAACATTTAGAGGAGCAGTGTTTTGGTAGAGAAAAAAATTGGTTAGGTGTGGCTGAAGGAAGATGCTATTCTCATAGTTTTTAATTTCTCATAGTAGATACTTCCAAAAGCGACCGCACAGAAACCGTCTCCAGAGAGAAATTTGTCAGATGTTCAATCGCAAAAAGGCAACTGAAGTTGCGAACATCAAATGATTATGTAGGACGACTTGATTCGTCTTGATACACTTCTGATGGCTCTCATTTGCATTATGTGTGGCCAGTTTGTTTGTCTGAAACCGTAAAATGTGTTATGTATAAGCTTGTGAAATCAAAAAAACAGTTCTGTTTCATGCAAATTCAAAAATTACTTCATATGGTTAATAAAAATTATAACAAAAATGAGGGGAAAAAAAGTCTCATCTTAGTACAAATTCAGCTGCTTTCTTGGATCGTATCGTTAATGTATTGTGTGTTACCTTCATAAAATATTAGCTCATAGTAGCCTACGATATCCCTTGATGTCTCACCCTCTAATTCTGTTTGTATTGTCTGTGCTTCAGCTGATGTGTTTAAAGGGCTAAAATATCTATTGCAGAGGAGACTGTTAAACTCGTGTATGTTCCGTGTGTTGAGAGTGGGGAGGAAGGGGGGATATTGAAATATGTGATGTATTTTTTAATATTCGATTTACTTTGTAGTACATTTAATCAGCGACTGGATTTTATTTCACTCTTTACTGAAGCTGTAATGCAACGGGGACAGGTAGGGTTTCATGAAACGAGTTTAATAATTACATAATTTTGCTCTAGCCTACAAGAAAAAATACATGTGGTGCACAAAATCTGGTTTAATAACGAGGATTTGTAGGTCCGATAATCGTCAATGTGCGGTAGATTCGGTGATTTTTGAACACTTTAATAAGTATTTGATATCTGTCAAATCGTTTTGCAATGCTATCACAAGATAAATTTACTACAAAAGACTTCGTAATTCTACAAATTAGCTGCATAAAGCCAAACGAATTGAGGCTGCAGTAGAAATAAAAGAAACGGGCACAGCTGCGCTGAGACTCTAGTCGCAAAGAAACAAAACAGTTCTTCAAAGCTAAGAGCACAGTATATTCCAAGTACCCAATATCCAGTCCATAGCATCTACGGAGAAAATCGTTTTGTAATAGCGATGGAAAGACATTCTAAACATACACGGCGATTTTCGGTCAAACCTATAGCGTCCCCAAATCACGTGACCAACCGGCCAGTATATGTTGACAACACGAAATCTGTTCTTCGCATGTGAAATTTGTGAATGCTCTCTCCAGAGACATTTATACTCTATGGTAGCGCTACCAATGGCGCTATCCGGCCAACTTTCTGCCTGCGATCGTCTGCTGTCTGGTTATTAGCAAATACCATTAGTATTGGAAGATATACCAAAGACAGCTGTTTATTCGGACTATATGAATTTGTGTAAATGCCCTTCGGATTGTGCAATACTACCCAGACATTTCAACGTTTTATGGACGAAATAACCAGAGACGTAGATTGTTGTTATGTTTACATTGATGTCTTGCTGGTAATGTCATCTAGTGAGTCAGAGCATTTGGCGCATTTACAACAGCTATTCACTAGGCTACAAGAAAATGGCTTGGTAATTAACCCGCAAAATGTCTCTTGGGAAAGTCAGAAGTAACATTCTTAGGTTACCTCATCAAAGCTCGAGGCATCTCACCACCTCAAGATGGGGGAAGATACTGTTCAGTACCCCAAACCCACTACAGTACGAGAATTACGTCGTCTCTGAGGGTTAATTAATCTTTTGCCGACGTTCTGTGCGCAATCACGCATTATTAGCAGCTCCTCTTAACGAGATGCTCAAAGGTTCACCCAAACGTGGAGACACTCTACAGTTGGCCGGCCGCGGTGGCCGAGGGGACTAAAGCCCCACAGTCTAATAAATACAGTCGCTGTTGTTGTTGTGGTCTTCAGTCCGGAGACTGGTTTGATGCAGCTCTCCACCCTACTCTATCCTGAGCAAGCCTTTTCATCTCCTCATAAGAACGGCAACCCACATCTATTTGAATCTGCTTACTATACGCGTCTCTTGGTCTCCCTCTGCGATTTTTACCCCACACACTTCCCTCCAATGCTAAATTTACGATTCCCCGATGTCTAAGAATGTGTCCTACCAAGCGATCCCTTCTTTTAGTCAGGGTATGCCAAAAATTCCTTTTCTCACCAATTCTGTTCAGTACCTCTTCATTAGTTATGTGATCTACCCACCTAATCTTCAGCATTCTTCAGTAGCACCACATTTCAAAAGCCTCTATTCTCTTCCTGTCCGCACTGCTTATCGTCCATGTTTCACTCCCATACAAGGCAACACTCCACACAACTGCCTTCAGAAAAGACTTCCTTACACTTAAATTAATATTCGATGTTAGCAAATTTCTCTTTTTCAAAAATGCTTTTCTTCCCATTGCCATTCTGCATTTTATATCCTCTGTACTACGACCATCGCATGTTATTTTACTACCCAAGTAACAAAACTCATCTACCACCTTCATTGTTTCGTTACCTAATCTAATTCCTTCAGCATCGCCTGATTTTCTAAGACCGCATTCCATTATTTTTGTTTTGCTCTTGTTAATGTTCATTTTGTACGCTCTCTTCAACACACTGTCCATTCCATTCAATTGCTCTTCCAGGTCCTTTGCTGTCTCTGATAGAATTACAATGTCATCAGCAAAACGCAATGTTTTTATTTCTTCCCCCTGAACTTTAATCCCTATTCCAAATTTTTCCTTGCTTTCCTTCACCGCTTGCTCGATGTACAAATTAAATAACATCGGAGAAAGGCTACAACCCTGTCTTACTCCCTTCCCAACTGATGCTTCCCTTTCATGCCCTTCGAGTCTAATAACTGCGGTCTGTCTTTTGTACAAGTTGTAAATAACTCTTCTTTCCCTATATTTTACCCCTGCTGACTTCAGAATTTGAAAGAGTGTATTCCAGTCAACATTGTCAAAAGCTTTCTCCAAATCTACAAAAGCTAAAAATGTAGGTTTGCCTTTCCTTAATCGATCTTCTAAGATAAGACGTAAAGTGAGTATTGCCTCCCGGGTTCCTACGTTCCTCCTGAATCCAAACTGATCTTCCCCGATGTCAGCTTCTACTAGCTTTTCTATTCTCCTGTAGATAATTCGTGTTAAAATTTTGCAACCATGACTTATCAAACTGATGGTTCTGTAATTTTCACACCTGTCTGCACCTGATTTCTTTGGAATGGGGATTATTACATTTTTCTTAAAGTCTGAGGGTATTTCGCCTGTCTCATACATCCTACACACCAGTTCAAATAGTCTTGTCATGGCTGGCTCTCCCAGAGACTTTAATAGCTCTGCGGGTATGTCATCTACTCCTGGGGCCTTGTTCCGACCTAGGTCTTTCAAGGCTCTGTCAAATTCATCTCTCAGTATAGTATCTCCTATTTCGTCTTCGTCTACTTCCTCTTCCCTTCCTACAACATCGTCCCTAAGTTCATTTCCTTTGTAGAGCTGCTCTATGTACTCTTTCCACCTTTCAGCTTTCCCTTCTTTGCTGAGAACTGGTTTCCCATCCGAGTTCTTGATATTCGTAGAGCTGCCCTTCCTGTCCCCAAACGTCTCCTTTATTTTCCTGTAGGCGGTATCTACTTTTCCCCTTCTTATACATTCTTCTACGGATTTGCATTTGGCTTCTAGCCACTCCTGCTTAGCCATTTTGCACTTCCTGTCAATCTCATTTTTTAGTCGTCTGTACTCCATTTTGCGTGTTTCATTTACTGCATTTTTATATTTTCTCCTTTCATCTATTAAATTTAGTATTTCCTGTGATATCCAAGGATTTTTTGTTGGTCTTGCCTTCCTACCTATTTTGTCCTCTGCTGCCTTCACTATTTCATCTCTCAATGCTACCCATTCCTCTTCTACTGTTTTATTTCCCCCTGTTTCTGTCAATTGTTGCCTAAATCTCCCTCTGAAATTCTCCAGAACTTCACTTTCCTTCAATTTATCCAAGTCCCATCTCCTTATTTTCCTACCTTTCTGCAGTTTTTTCAGTTTCAGCCTACAGTTCATGACTAACAAGTTATGGTCAGAGTCTATATCTGCCCCTGGGTATGTCTTGCAGTTTAGGACCTGGTTCCGGAATCTATGTCTTACCATTATAAAATCTATCTGATACCTTCCTGTGTCTCCTGGTCTCTTCCACGTACACAACCTTCTTTTGTGATTCTTAAACCACGTGTTTGTTACGATTAAATCATGTTCCGTGCAAAATTCTACCAGGCGACTTCCTCTTTCATTCCTCCTGCCCAGTCCATATTCACCTATTATTTTTCCTTCTCTTCCTTTTCCTACTACCGAATTCCAGTCTCCCATCACAATTAAGTTTTCCTCTCCCTTAACTGTCTGAATAATTTCCTCTAGCTCCTCATATATTTCTTCGATCTCCTCATCATCGGCAGAGGTAGTTGGCATATAAACCTGTACTACTGTTGTCGGTGTTGGCTTCGTATCTATCTTGACAATGATAACGCGATCACTGTGCTGCTCATAGTAGTTTACCCGCATTCCTATTTTCTTATTCATTATCAGTCCTACTCCTGTGATACCCCCAACTGATTTTGTATTTATGATCCTGTACTCACCTGACCAGAAATCCTGTTCATCCTGCCACCGAACTTCACTAATCCCCACTATATCTAACTTCAACCTATCCATTTCCCTTTTTAAATTTTCTAATTTTCCTACCTGATTAAGGGATCTAACATTCCACGCTCCGATCCGTAGAATGACAGTATTGTCTTTCCTGATGACAACATCCTCCTGAGTAGTCCCCGCCCGGAGATCCGAATGGGGGACTATTTTACCTCCGGAATATTTTACCCGGGAGGATGCCATCATCATATGTTCATACAGTAGAGCTGCATGTCCTCGGGAAAAGTAACGGCTGTAGTTTCCCCTTGCTTTCAGCCGTTCGCAGTAGCTGTGTGGCAAAGCCACATTAGCTGATGTTACAAGGCCAGCTCAGTCAATCATCCAGACTGTTGCCCCTGTAACTACTGAAAAGGCTGCTGCCCCTCTTCAGGAACCACGCGTTTGTCTGGCCTCTCCACAGATACCCCTCCGCTGTGGTTGCACCTACGGTACGGCTATCTGCATCGTTGAGGCACGCAAGCCACCCCACCTCGGAAATGTCTGTGGTTCATGGGGGTGGGCAGTCGCCTAGTATAACAAAAATCAGCGGTAGTGTCACGACTGTATATATTAGACTGTGAAAGCCCTTTTTAAACGATGAACGAAGGTGAACAAGATAGATAATAGTCTACTGAAGCGCTCCTAGCGTACTAGCCCTGAACTACAAACTCAAGCAAGATCTTGTGGCAGCGTGTTTAGACGATAAACGTAATCGAACAGTAATACCCGATGTTGAGAGCGAGGTTATAAAAGCCGATTTGTTATGTAGGAAGTCATAGTTTAATACTGGAATTGAGGAAACAACGCTAAATGTTATTGACGGCCAAGGAAAACCTTGCAATCTATCTTCTGAGTCAACATAGTGTGGTAAAGTTCTGGGAAGTGAAACAACATTTCAAAACATTCACATCTATTTTCGAGCGAAAAAAATAAACTTATGAACACATCAAGCCATATTTATAAGAGCGTAAATAGATCTTCTTTACTTTATCTACTACGATTTGCCCAATGACATTGTTAATAACGTCATGCACAACTGATTTTTTGTCTTTCATTTGGGCTGACTTTTTCATTTAAATTGCTATTTAATGAAAATTGCATCATCAAATTACAATCTTATCCAAATAAACAAGTGGTTTCAGTCTTTTCTGTTACGATATTGCAAATCATAAAACATTTTTCGGTTTGAGATGTACGACCTCTCTTTTCGATGGACAATAATTGAGATAAATATTTAAGTCGTCATAAAACATTTGCAATTTACCGCTAAACCAAAGTATAATAATAAACTAAAGAGTAATAAAGACAAGTTTGCGTGCAAACCGTGTAATTGTCGACTACAGTATGAAAATCGCGTGACGAAAATAGGTTAACTTCCGATGTCAGCAGACGACCGTTCAATCAAAACAATCTTCTTGAGAAAGTTTAACGTGACGTTGACGTTAGGTGACGGTCTGGTGACGGACAGTGTGAATGCCGTCATTAGAAATACATTTTGTAATACATTCTGATCATAAACTTCAACAGAACGCAAAATATACGTAAATACGAAGGAAAATGGCGGACTAAGTGGAGCGGCGACCGCAGCAGACAGCTGCTAGCTCGCGCATGCGCAGTGAACCCACTATACTCCGTTCACTCTGAAGAGGCGGCTCAAGGTCATTCGGTCGGCACTCCGGACGTCACGTGATCACCCCCTCCACAGTGCCTTTTCCCCTCTCCCCAGCGCGCCGTCCATACTCCATCCCTTCTGCAGTTCTGCAACAGTGTGGTAGCGTTTCTCTGCGTTTATATTTAAATTTGTTACAATGTCGAGTCTGAGTGATATTAGGCGTCAGTCGAAGGATATTGTAAATGAAGTGTATAATTTTTTCAAAGCGTTGGAAAACTGCCAAGAAAAGGTTTGCGACTTTTTCAGAGATACTCAAAAAAACAACCGCAGAAGCCTGTCAGGTGTCGGTAAGAACAGTGCAACGCATCTGAGAGGAAGCACATAAAAGTGTAATCGAAAGTGAAGCTATCCTAGGGCCAAGCTTTTCATCTCCAAGAAAAAACATTACTCCCCAAAAACCTGTCACAGAATTAGACGGTTTCCAAAAAGACGTAATCCGCCGCTCAATCCAAGAATTTTACGATAATGGTGAATACCCAACACTTAAAAAACTTAAAGATGTTTTAAAAGAAAAGATAGACTATGCAGGAGGTATTACATCTTTGCATAAAATTGTGAGAAAACTTGGCTTCAGATACAGAAGAGCTAATGACGGTCGAAGATTTTTGATGGAGAGAAAAGATGTTGTAGCCGCAAGAGCCTCATTTTTAAGAAGAATGCTTGAAATAAGGAATGAAGATCATCCTCGGCCTATCATTTACATCGACGAAATATGGGTAAATCAAAACCATTCTAAAAGTTTTATTTGGCAGGATTCTAAAAGAAACGGTGGTCTAAAGGTCCCGTTAGGTAAAGGATCACGTCTGATAACCTGCCATGCTGGACCGGCCAAATATGGTTTCATAGAGGGGGCAGAATTGGTGTTCCAGTCTAAAAGCGGTATGGATTACCACCAAGAAATGAATAATACAGTCTTTAGGGAATGGTTTACTGATCTCCTTCAAAGCCTGGAAGAAGGATGTGTGATTGTCATGGACAATGCAAGCTATCATTCCATGCTTAAAGAAAAAATTCCCAACTCAAGTTTCAAGAAAGCCGATATTTTGGAATGGCTGCAAAACAAAAGCATACCTCATGATCCCACACACACGATAGCCGAATCGCTTTGCACTGTCAGGCAACACAGCAGCAGTTTTAGACGATATGAGCTTGAAGATCAAGCTACAGAAATGGGACATGAAGTAATACGGCTTCGTCCTTATCACTGTCAGTACAATCCCATTGAACTGATATGGGCTCAAATAAAGAATTCTACTTTTAAAATTAGAGATGTGAGAAAATTACTAGAGGACGCCATTAAAAACGTGACAATAGAAGATTGGCAGAAATGCGTTGCCCATGCGAAGCGATTGCAGGAAGAAGCCTTTGCGAAGGAACGACTTAGAGGTGAACAAATTCAGAGGATTTTAATAAATCTACGTGACGATAGCGACGAGACTTCCAGTGATGACGAAGATAGTGAAGCTGATGTCCGCCCACCGTAGTTTCTGTTTGGTGAGTTACATATAACTTTTTCACTATTTCTCTTTAATAATGTAATTATTTTCAGGCAATAACCTCTGGAGTGATGTACATTATATACATATCGCAACGAACGAAATGAAGGTCACTAAAATGTGATAAATTAATTTTAAAAACCAGCAGTGCTTATTATTGTTGGCGCGTTGTCTAAGCGGGCTGCTTGAATCAGTGTGCCGGCAGGGGAGTAGGGGAGGGGGAGGGAGGGTGCAGAGTGGGGACACAGCTGCGTGACCTTGAGCCGCCACTTCAGAGTGAACGGAGTATAGTACCGAATTTAGAACTCGTCCTATTTCTTTATCGCTATAATTATCGCGCTTCGATGCTAGTGCGATCATACTAGTGCAGCCGTTCAAACGATTGACAGCCGCCATTAACGCAACTTGTTGTCTATTACAAGTTCGTTGATCGTTTAAAACGGGCTTAAGGCGCTCCAGTCACGGTCTGCACGGCCACTACGGTCGGGGGTTCGAATCCCCCCGCGGGCATGGATATTTGTGCCGTCCTAGTTCGTAAGTAGTTCATAAGTAGTTTGTAAGTTTAGGGACTGATGACCCCGTAGTTAAGTCCCATAGACCATTCAAATATTTGAACATTTTTAACTCTGCAGTTGAGTGAAGAGAAGGAGAATTCCTTACTCCACGTCCACACATTGGTACCAACGCTGGCGCCAACATTGGCCAATATTTTCGCGACAGAGCCCATACATTGGAGCCAGCATTCAGTTGAATCCTTCGAGAGCCAACGTAAACATATCTGACTCACAAATCACGTCTGATGTATCAACGGTTCTGAATGTGAATAATTTCATTTTGTCATTGCAAACCAAAAAAGGAAACATGTGTAAAAGATGATGGGTGTGTTGTATCACTTCCTGCCGAACATTAATTACGAAACCCGAAAGTTTTAATAGATGTTACAAGTAATATATACACATTATTAAAACTCAGACCTGCTACTTGAAATGAGTGAAATTAAAAAAGAAAGATACGTTTTGGAGGCATGGTATACCTGCTAAAGTTCTTTTGGTATTGAGGCTTCGATTTCTTGCTGCAGGAGACATTTTTAAAAGCCTACACTTTCTTTTCAAAATAACCATGTAATTTATATTACTGGTAGTGCTTGAAGTTTGCAAAGCAATATGTGAAGCTTGACGGAAATGTTAGATTATGTTAATTTTAAAATCTACAATTACTAATTGGGCGTCTCAAAGTTTAAAAGTTTTTAATTTCACTGATCGCATGTACGTTTTGACGTGGCATTTCGATTTTTGTGGTTGCTTTCAGAAATGAATCACTTTCTGATAAGTTCTAATATTTGCAGAGAGATTAATACTTTAAAATAAACGGTGACGACCAACGAACGAAGAAAAACAGTTTAGAGACGAGCAGACGACAAATACAATGAAACGTTGGCGCCAATGTGTGGACGACGTACCCATATTGGCCCAACGTCCTTTGATGTTTGGTCAAAATACCGACAACCAACGGAGCCGTACCAACGTTGGAGCCAACGTTGGTTCCAACGCTTGTTCACCGATCCATATATATTGGACGAATACTGTTGGCGCCAACGTTGGTTCCAATGTGTGGATCCGGCTTTAGCCAAAGTAAAATCGGCTGTTGCAGATTCGCGTTGTTGTCCCACCCTCTTCCTGACGCACCTCTCGTTGATGCGTCAGCAGCAATGACCTCAAAAGTTTATTATTGAGCACACTGGTCAGCAGTGTTACAACAATGTGTGCAGTGTCGTAGATATTCGGAAAATAATGTAAGTAGTTGATAAAAGAATGAAGCGTTACTGAAAAAGATTGTACACATGAAGAGCAGTCTTTTCTGTTATGCCTTGAAAATGACGGGCGTTCACCTCCCGAAATGGTGGCTGTTGTCGAAGACGTTGCCCAACTATATTCCCGTAAATTATTTGAACATTACATACAGAATAAGCCCAATTTTCAGGACAAAAGTAACCGCTGTAGAGATTATTAAATTAAGAAACGTTTTGCACTCCCACACCTGGCTCAAGTCATAAGTTGTCAGCAATCGTAAAAAATCTAAAGCCTTCAGACAAATAACATGCAGGGGAGACCAGGGTAATGGCGCCTCCGTTAGGGAAACCAGTTTTTTTACCTTATTAAAAGTGTGTCTTTTTCGTACAGAATACCACCACAGCATCGCCAGGTAATACTACTTTATTATAATTTTTAAGCCATGTATTTTGTTAGGTTTTATCGTTGAAATATATTGTGAAAGTATACGCAGTAGCACCAGTTACCGTGGGTTCCGGGGTTATAACGAACTACATTTGAAAATGAAGGATAAATCTACACGATGAATGAGTTGTAGTAAATAAGTATTACAGCTGTTCTAATTTATATTTATCACTCTACTGTGTTAGACATTTAGAAGGCTTCAAGTACATGTCGATGTAAAATTGGATTGAAAGGAGATTTCACAAAATGTATTTTTTTTTTCTCCTAAATTCTCCACCATGAATCATTGCCCCAGTTGCAAAATATAGCTAAGAATGTCAATTTAAAGCCTAAGATTTTGCGAAACAATTAGGTTAGAGACACGAAATCGAAGCTAAATATCTACAGATTACGTTAATACGAGTATTAAAAAGCACTGACGGCCTATAGAGGTACTTATTTCGATAAAATACAAAATACTGTACTGTATCAACGCCACAACCACGACCATTTGTTGCGGCAGATTTCCGCAGTGAAGCGATATCACAGCCTCTCCCTCCCAGGAGTGAGGGCTACGATACCACTGCTGAAGAAGGCATTTATTTGGCCTAACCTAACACTGAGAAAGATTGTAAAACCTTTGTTAGCCAATGCAATACTTGTCAGTGCAACACTTCGGCATGTAAAAGCGCCAATCAGTACTTTTATTCCCCCGAATCAACGCTTTGATCACGTTCACATAGACATAATTGGACCCCTTTGTCCATCAGAAGGTTACGAATATTGCTTGACAGCGATTGACCGCTTTTCTCGCTGGCCTGAAGCTTATCCTACGAAGGATATGACGGCGACAAATGTAGCCGCCACCTTCTTCCGCGAGTGGATAGCACGCTTCGGTGTACCTCTCCGTGTTACTACGGATCAAGATAAGCAATTTGAATCGTATCTTTTTAAAGCACTCTCACTGGCATGAAACGCATTCGGACTTGTGCATACCACCCCGCAGCTAGTGGACTTGTAGAACGACTACATCGGCAGTTGAAAACTTGGCTCAGTTGCCATGCCACAGAACGTTGGACTGAGAGCTTACCCGTAGTTTTTCTGAGTCTCAGGACATCCTTCGAAGAAGATATTAACGCGACAGCGGCTCAATTTGTGTTTGGGCAGATGCTTCGACTGCCAGGTGAATTCTTTGCAGACACACATAACGATGTTATTGAAGCCTCAGACTTTGTACGACGTCTTCGCTCGCAGATCCGTAAGTTCCGTCCTGTCATGACAAAGGAACACACGAACCGGCGACCATTGATATTCAGTGACTTATAGTCATGTGATCAAGTTTTTTTCTCAGAGATGACGCCATTCGCAAGCCACTTCAACTACCGTACGAAGGGCCTTACACGGTGCTGAAACATCGAGAAAAAACGTTTGATATCAACATCAACGGTTCTGCTTCCACAGTCTCTATCGACAGACTCAAACCTGCCTTCACCTCAGTAAACATCGAGGTGCCGTTAGTGGGACTAAAGAACAAACCCAGCACTGCATCACCACCTACTTATACCATAAATCCATAAATACCATAATTCCACCGCCACCGCCTGCACCTCGAAGGAAACTCGTTGTGGACGACGCGTCCGTTTCGATCCTAAATATCGTTGCCACTTGGGGAGGAGTCATATGGCAGGTGATTCCGTGTTCGAACATGTGTTGTGTAAACTCTCTGACTGTGCACGCTCTTTGTATAAAGGTTCTCCGAGATATCTATTCTGTCCTTTTAGTGCTGAAATGACTTGTTTTAATGTTGTGCGAGTTTTAAATAAAATATTATTTAACACCCAACACATTTGACGGTTTAGGGACGAATGAAACAATACAGTGTGGGGTTTCGAAAAACGAAACAGTGTGTGTATTGAAACAATGATTCTCTTTGTTGTGCATCGTCAATGTGTACTGTGTAAGTATGCTATAGAATCCCAAATGTAGTGTGAGGATACAAACTATATGAGAAGATTTATATTCAGATGCCTTGGCAATTTTATATTTGCTGCACTAATAAGTGATGTTCCTGCTTCCCCATTAGCCGAGGACTGACGTTTTTGTGTTAAATATATTCGTTTTTATGTAACTATAATTAATACACTTTGCTTTCCTGTATTATAGTGACTAATTTTGAAAGATGCGCTAAGCTATATAGCTATATGTGATATAGAAAAGGCATATTATCACAAAAAATTTATTGATCTAACATTTTGAGAAGGGTTAAGTTTTTATACACAATTATCGCACTGCCGGGTACGTCACAAAAATAAATATCTTAATGTTTGTTTTTTGTCGAAATCTTTAATACGAATTGCATTTACCGTCCAAAATTTTGTAATAGACAAGTATAAATACTAAATTCATCAAATTGATTTGTAATTATATTTTTATATGAGTGTCCGGGCAATATTGTGACAATGGTAGGTAACTTCGTTCAAATGTTTGTATAGTCTATGGGACTTAACTACGGGGTCATCAGACCCTAAACTTACAAACTACTTATGAACTACTTACGAACTAGGACGGCACAAATATCCATGCCCGAGGGGGGATTCGAACCCCCGACCGTAGAGTAACTTCGTTTTCGCTCGCAAAAAAAACTAGCTGTATGGGAAAAATTCTAACTCTTTAACACGAGATTAAATTTGCGCTTTCCATTTGTCGGTATAAAGTTTGTCATTTCACACTTTATGTTTCTTAAAAAAAGTTGTAAGTTTAGTCATGTGATTTCAATATGATTACCATACATGAACAGATAAACCTAGCAAGTTTACTATCTATTTCAATGTTAATAGTGAGTGTTGTTTTATTGTATTTTATGTTTATAAAGACATTGTTATTTTGGATTTCAGCAGTCTCTTTAGAAAGGAATCTTGATTTTAGTAATCTAAAGTGCGTCTATTTGAGGGTTCATGTTAAATGTATAACTGTACGGAGCTTCAGCAAAACAAAACACGACTTTTTCGATCCAATTCGTCCGTTCCATCTACCTGCAATAGTGGTCTGGAACACCGCTGTTTTCAAACAGTGAAACTGACAAGGCGAAACTTTCAGTACTGACCACGTATATGATCCGAAACAGCGGAATGAAACACAACGGCTTTGAGACCGTGAAACGTGACGGTTTTAAAAACCTGAAACAGTTTCATGTGTTATACATTCTTTCGAAGCAATGAAACAGTAGCCAACTATTATGTAGATGTAGGAATTCCTAATTCCTTCGCAATATCTACACACTTCCTGTTACTGTTCTCCTTGTTGTTGTTATGGTCTTCAGTCCGGAGACTGGTTTGATGCAGCTCTCCACCCTACTCTATCCTGAGCAAGCCTTTTCATTTCCTCATAAGAACGACAACCCACATCCACTTGAATCTGCTTACTATACGCGTCTCTTGGTCTCCCTCTGCGATTTTTACCTCCACACACTTCCCTCCAATGCTAAATTTACGATTCCCCGATGTCTAAGAATGTGTCCTACCAAGCGATCCCTTCTTTTAGTCAGGGTATGCCAAAAATTCCTTTTCTCACTAATTCTGTTCAGTACCTCTTCATTAGTTATGTGATCTACCCACCTAATCTTCAGCATTCTTCTGTAGCACCACATTTCAAAAGCCTCTATTCTCTTCCTGTCCGCACTGCTTATCGTCCATGTTTCACTCCCATACAAGGCAACACTCCACACAAATGCCTTCAGAAAAGACTTCCTTACACTTAAATTAATATTCGATGTTAGCAAATTTCTCTTTTTCAAAAATGCTTTTCTTCCCATTGCCATTCTGCATTTTGTATCCTCTGTACTACGACCATCGCATGTTATTTTACTACCCAAGTAACAAAACTTATCTACCACCTTCATTGTTTCGTTACCTAATCTAATTCCTTCAGCATCGCCTGATTTTCTAAGATCGCATTCCATTATTTTTGTTTTGCTCTTGTTAATGTTCATTTTATACGCTCTCTTCAACACACTGTCCATTCCATTCAACTGCTCTTCCAGGTCCTTTGCTGTCTCTGATAGAATTACAATGTCATCGGCAAAACGCAATGTTTTTATTTCTTCCCCCTGAACTTTAATCCCTATTCCAAATTTTTCCTTGCTTTCCTTCACCGCCTGCTCAATGTACAAATTGAATAACATCAGAGAAAGGCTACAACCCTGTCTTACTCCCTTCCCAACTGATGCTTCCCTTTCATGCCCTTCGAGTCTAATAACTGTGGTCTGGCTTTTGTACAAGTTGCAAATAACTCTCCTTTCCCTGTATTTTACCCCCGCTGACTTTAGAATTTGAAAGAGTGTATTCCAGTCAACACTGTCAAAAGCTTTCTCCAAATCTACAAAAGCTAAAAATGTAGGTTTGCCTTTCCTTAATCTATCTTCTAAGATAAGACGTAAAGTGAGTGCCGGCCGCGGTGGCCGAGGAGACTGAGGCGCTCCAGTCACGGTCTGCACGGCCACTGCGGTCGGGGGTTCGAATCCCCCCTCGGGCATGGATATTTGTGCCGTCCTAGTTCGTAAGTAGTTCATAAGTAGTTTGTAAGTTTAGGGACTGATGACCCCGTAGTTAAGTCCCATAGACTATACAAACATTTGAACATTTGTAAAGTGAGTATTGCCTCCCGCGTTCCTACGTTTCTCCTGAATCCAAACTGATCTTCCCCGAGGTCAGCTTCTACCAGCTTTTCCATTCTCCTGTAGATAATTCGTGTTAAAATTTTGCAACCATGACTTATCAAACTGATGGTTCTGTAATTTTCACACATTTCTGCGCCTGATTTCTTTGGAATGGGGATTATTACATTTTTCTTAAAGTCTGAGGGTATTTCGCCTGTCTCATACATCCTACACACCAGTTCAAATAGTCTTGTCATGGCTGGCTTTCCCAGAGACTTTAATAGCTCTGCGGGTATGTTATCTACTCCTGGGGCCTTGTTCCGACCTAGGTCTTTCAAGGCTCTGTCAAATTCATCTCTCAGTATAGTATCTCCTATTTCATCTTGATCTACTTCCTCTTCCCTTCCTACAACATCGTCTCTAAGTTCATTTCCTTTGTAGAGCTGCTCTATATACTCTTTCCACCTTTCAGCTTTCCCTTCTTTGCTGATAACTGGTTTCCCATCCGAGTTCTTGATATTCGTAGAGCTGCCCTTCCTGTCCCCAAACGTCTCCTTTATTTTCCTGTAGGCGGTATCTACTTTTCCCCTTCTTATACATTCTTCTACAGATTTGCATTTGGCTTCTAGCCACTCCTGCTTAGCCATTTTGCACTTCCTGTCAATCTCATTTTTTAGTCGTCTGTACTCCTTTTTGCCTGTTTCATTTACCGCATTTTTATATTTTCTCCTTTCATCTATTAAATTTAGTATTTCCTGTGATATCCAAGGATTTTTTGTTGGTCTTGCCTTCCTACCTATTTTGTCCTCTGCTGCCTTCACTATTTCATCTCTCAATGCTACCCATTCCTCTTCTACTGTTTTATTTCCCCCTGTTTCTGTCAATTGTTGCCTAAATCTCCCTCTGAAATTCTCCAGAACTTCACTTTCTTCAATTTATCTAGGTCCCATCTCCTTATTTTCCTACCTTTCTGCAGTTTTTTACAGTTTAAGCCTACAGTTCATGACTAACAAGTTATGGTCAGAGTCTATATCTGCCCCTGGGTATGTCTTGCAGTTTAGGACCTGGTTCCGGAATCTATGTCTTACCATTATAAAGTCTATCTGATACCTTCCTGTGTCTCCCGGTCTCTTCCACGTATACAACCTTCTTTTGTGATTCTTAAACCACGTGTTTGTTACGATTAAATCATGTTCCGTGCAAAATTCTACAAGGCGACTTCCTCTTTCATTCCTCCTGCCCAGTCCATGTTCACCTACTATTTTTCCTTCTCTTCCTTTTCCTACTACCGAATTCCAGTCTCCCATCACAATTAAGTTTTCCTCTCCCTTAACTGTCTGAATAATTTCCTCTAGCTCCTCATATATTTCTTCGATTTCCTCATCATCGGCAGAGCTAGTTGGCATATAAACCTGTACTACTGTTGTCGGTGTTGGCTTCGTATTATGACATGACAGTGCCCCCAGGCTGATGCCGCGCACTTCTATTTTATAGAGCCACACACATCGGCATATTTAAATCGCGCGCGCGCGCGCGCGCGCGCGCGCGAACGCGCGCGGGAAATACGAGCTTCGGGAAGTTTGTGACGTAGGGGTTTTTCCGCGGGGCTGGAAAACGGAAGCCGAGTCGCGCGGAGGAAGGGAGAGTCGCGTGGACTGCCGAGGACGGCGGAGCGTGATTGCTCGTCGCGGCATTTTCTATAAAAACGTGGGATAGCTTTTCGCGGCTGAAGTACCGTTTTTTCATATGCCTTTTGAGTTAAACGATTCCGGTGTGTGGGCTAAAGTGCGAAGTTGCGTGGGGGCTCAAGTCACAAAAACATTTTTATAACTTTAAACACGTGCAGTGTCATAGAAAAATTAAACTTATTTAAAACAACATCTGTGTGGTGAACATTATTTTTTCGCAACTCGCCCTGTACGCCCATAAATGTGTATAATTGGAATGTACTTTTGTTTATTAATTGAAAAATGTATTAAGGCGCACGTGGACGGAACAGCACCAAAGCGGGAATCATTTATTGTCATCCCCTAAACGACCACAAAACGTTTTTTCCACTAGAAAGAGGGAAAAGCATGTTCCGCCCCGTCGCATATGGGGGCTCGTCCATTTCGCGAAACAGTGTGTAGTGTGTACTGAGACACGTTCCGACTCGTCCATTTCGTGAAATAGTGTGTTCCGGTTTCGCCCATTTGAAGCGAGAAGTACGTCGCGGCTCGTTCATTTCGAGTGCGAAGTACATTCCGACTCGCGTGTTGAAGAAAATTTTAGCGGCCCACGGCAGCGAGTGTGCGGCAGGCAGCAACAGCGTAACCGGGAGACGCGGCGGCAACAGCCGCTATATTCCAGACCATCACCGTGCGGCGGCAGGACGCGGCAGATACGGCGCACAACAGCGGCGATTTCGGCATCGGCAGCTCAGCACGGAAACACGACGCAGTTACGCAGTGGACTTGCAGCACAGACAAAGAGATAAGTGTCGCAGCAGGCTTTTATTTTGTTGATTTCAGTTCTCTTGTCCCCAGCCATGAGTACCGAAACTGATAGGGTTTTAAGTGATAGTGAATCCTTAGAAAGTGGTAGTGGGTCTGAGGCCCCAACACAATCTAAGGCAGATGAAATGAAAGCAATGATGGGTTGGATGATAACTGAATTTAAAGATACTGTAGGGGGCCTGGAAACAAAAATGGGGAATTCAATTGCTGAAATGGGAAACTCAATAAAAAATTCAATGGGTGTTTTAAAAAATGAAATAATCTCGGACTTTGACAAAAGATTAGAAGATTTGACCTTAAAATTTGAAGTTAGAGAAAAGGATCTGAATGCCAGAATTGGTGCTGTTGAGACTAAGTTGAATGACAGGATAGAATCAGGAAAACAGATTTGTGAAATCAGGAATGAGGACACTAGGCAGGCTTTAATTGAAATAAACAAAAGGATTGTGGCTTGTGTTGATGAAACAAGTTTGGAAAATACAAAAAGTGTTTTAAGAAAGGAAATAGAACAGGTAGTAGCTGTAAATAAATGTAGTATAGAAAAGGTGAATAGTAGGATGGCTGACTTAGAATTGTGCTCTGCATCTGCAAATACTGGTTGGTTTGGGATGCAGATACCAAGTTGTAAAACTTTTTCAGGGGAAAGTAGCTACCATGTAGTAGATTTTATTGCAGCATGCAAAGATCAATTCCTGCCTGGAATGACTGATAATTGCAAAATAAAATACATCAAAAGAATGTTAGTAGGTCCTGCACAGACGTGGGCTAACCAATGTGCTGAGAAATTCGTTTCCTTTGAAGTTTTCGAAAAGCTAATTTTAGATAAGTACTGGAGCCAGGCTAAACAAGTCAGGTTACAAAATGAATTCTTAAATGGAGTTGCTTACAAGGGGGATAAACAGACTATGACAGAATTCTGTCAGGAAGAGTTAAGGAAATTGGTGCACTTAGATAGACCATTAGGAGCTCTTACTGAAATATACATTCTTTGCCGGAGGTTGCCACAGAATTTAAATTTGCAACTTATACACTGCCCTACTGACTCTACTGAAAAATTTCTAGATTTTATAGAAAAACTAGATCATGCAATGGCATATGAACCTAGACATGGGGAGCCTCAACATATAGCTAACCAAAGGGAACATAATAGGAATACCAGAAATTGGGGAAATAAGCAGCATGACCACCACCAAGAAAGGAACGTGAATGAAAATTGGAGAAATAATGGGGGTAGATGGAATGGTGATGATAGGAATCTGAGAGATTCATGGGGAAGAACTAACAGGGATGATCGAAGGTTAACACAGGAAAATGGAGAAAGAAGAAGGGAACAAAATAGAAACGAACAACACAGACAACGTTAGGAAAACTAGAATTTGTTCCAAATGGGGTCCGATTTGGGACGGGATACAAGGTACGAAATAGGACCGAGAGAAGGATAAATAATTACAAGCCAGATAGCAGGGGATCAGATAGGAATAACTATGACCAGAATAGAGAGAAAAGGGAAGAAAGAATATGTAATATGGATGCAATATTGGGCAATGAAGAAATGGTTGGGGGATGGTTTACACAGCATGATAAAAGAAATGCAAATAAGAGAAGAAATCATAAAAATCCAAGTGAAGATTGTAATGTGGGAGATTTGTTTAGTGAAAGAGTAAGTAGTGGGAGAGATGCTGAAGAAAACAGCATTGGTTTGGCTTCTGTATTAGGTGAATCAGGTTTGCTAGCGGAGCATAAGTGTGTGATTGAATGTAAGAGTATGCCAAGGGGATGTGTGAATGGTAGCAAAAGTGTCATTGAACTAGATGAGACAAAATCAAATATTAATATGTGTGAAAAAAATGTGGGTATTCCAAAGTTTAAAGCAATCACTAATGACAGTGTAATAAGAGCTGTATCTGGTTTGGTGCAACTTGATGATGTGTGGTTTGATGATGTAAATGTAAATAAGAATGTACAAGCACCTATAATTAATGAAGACTGGGAACAGGGTGAGAAGAGTAAATTTAAAGGCTGGGTGAAGAAGGTCAATTGGATTAGGAAATGGGCACCAGATGATTGGGCAATTCATAAATATGACTATATAAAAAGATTAGGAGAGCAATGTGGAAAAAATGAGACATATTACAATGTTCTTAAAGAAATATTTGGAGGGGATCCAGAATTTGATGAATTGAGGGGACAAAGCATATTCTCATTGGGAAGTAGTAAAATGACTGGTGAACATGACTCTGTAAATGAGGGATCTAGTGATGAACAAGAAATAGGGGATGACATACAAACTTTTGTCATCTATAATAGTGAACAGTATGAGGGTATGAAAGAGGGTGGAATGAATGCAAGGTGGATGGAGAAAGAGGAGCGTGAATATACAGCTAGTGATTGGATCCAATTTTTAACTTATAGAAAGAATGTAGAACCAAAGGAATGGGAAAAGGACAAGTTTGGTTTTGCAAGAAAGATAGCAATGCTAAATGCTAGAAACCCAAAATTCAAAGAGGTGTTTGAAAAAGTATTTGCAGGTGATGATAACATAGAACCATATAGCCCTAGTAGTCAGAGTCAGGTATGCAACATGGTAAAGTACTGCATACATGAGATAGAAGACGACCTGTTAGCAGAGACTGAATTAGAGAAAAATGTGATTGAATATGTGCAGCCAATCATAAATGTCACTGTTGCAGGGGTATGTGAAAATGCACTAATTGATACTGGGAGCTCTATTAGTGGCATTGCAGAAGACTTTTACAATCAGATTAGGACCACAGGAACAGTTGAATTTCCAGTCACAGGGGTAAGAATAAAAAATGCAACTGGAACTTACAGCAAGCCAGTGAGTAAGGAGGTTGTATTAGATGTAAATATAGGAGGGAAAACGTTTAGTCACGTTTTTCTGGTAATAAGAAATCTCTGTCTAAATCTTGTGCTAGGCAATGATTTTCTGAGTAAAAATGGGGCTTGCATTGATTGTAAGGATCAGGTGCTCGAACTACATTCTGGAGGATGCATGAAAAGGGTTAAATTTAGAAGTGCAAGTAATGATAAGGATTTAGTGGCATGTCTGCACATAGCCAAATGTACAATGGATGAGGCAGAGGTCAAGGAAGTGATACGAAGGAAGGTAAACAATACTAAGGGAATTTATGATCATGCAAAGGGGGAGCCGTATTATTTACTGACAGACAATAAGTATGTATTTTCCGAAAAGCCAGGTAAAGTACCAAAATTTAAATATTCAGTAAGGGTAAAACCACATGAGCCTAGTATTGTGAGGAAAGGTATGGGGTAAAGCAGTCTCAGAGAATGATCAGTGTATATAGTAGGGTAAGGATTTGTGTAAATTTATTTTTGTAACTTTATTATATATCTGTGATTAATTTATGTGAAGCAGTAAGGACAGGGTTTAAAATTCAGATGTGGTGAAAATATGTACATAAAGGAGTAGATTATGTTATAAAGTACACATGTGAACTGAAGATTTTGAGTTTTACATGTTGACACTAGACCTGTGGATGTCATTTTTCTAATTAGTCCCAGATTAGGATTAGGCAGTGCAATTAGTTTTAAATATGGTAGTTTGGAACAGGTGATAATAATGTGGAAATGCACAAAGTTAAAAATATATATACATATATATTTTTTTGGTGCATTGGGGGTAGAGAAATATTTGTATAGGGATATTGTGTATCCAAAGGATCATGTTATGTGTAAGTAGGAAATTCTGTGTGTATCATGTCAGAGTCTCGTAATTTGCAGAAGGGATGTAAGATTATAAAAACAAAATAAAATCTATATTTTCTGATATGAAAGATAATTAAATGAATTGAATAGTTTGTCAGAAGTACAAAAAGTTTTCTTAAGAGTTCATTTTGTGAGATAGGAATTTGGCTACAGTATTAGATTACAATCTCTAAATCCACATACAAATGACAATAACCATGCCACATCTTGAGTTTATTTTCATTGGAGTGGCCTGAGGGATATAAAATAAAAGAACAATGACTTCGACTTTTCTGTGTAACTGTATGAAGTTCTGTTTTGATTGTGCTAAATCTGGATAGCAGAGAGGTGGGGTGTGAATCTGATGGATCCCTGGTATAATATATATATATTTGCCAAAAGAAAAATCATTTGTATTCCTTTTTGTTTTCTCTCTCTCTCTCCCTTTCATTGATTTCATGCCAGCTGAGAGGACAAGAGAGCTAAAATCATTGCCAGTAGCCTGAGCTGCACCAGTTTACAAACTGAAAAAGAAAGAAGTGTAAGGACCAGTGCCCATATACTGAAGTGCAACACAAGGGATGTTGGAAGTGAAACTTAACAGTGCAACGGCAAGTTTATATTAAAAACGATGGTATTCATTCCATAATGAGACAGACATGGGACATATCCATGAATATTAGTGATTTTTTTATTGTATGTTCTTGTTGATATGTGTCACATATACAAACTTTAAATATGTACAATTTCACAAAATTTAATTTTTGTCTCTAGTTGTAAGATTTTTTTGTATTGTATTTTCTTATTTTTGTTTGAGGGGTATATTTGTGTTATGTTTTGGTGCTACTTGCGACATCCTACACTGTGTTTGGAAGTCGCAAGTGGGGGTATTATGACATGACAGTGCCCCCAGGCTGATGCCGTGCACTTCTATTTTATAGAGCCACACACATCGGCATATTTAAATCGCGCGCGCGCACGAACGCGCGCAGGAAATACGAGCTTCGGGAAGTTTGTGACGTAGGGGTTTTTCCGCGGGGCTGGAAAACGGAAGCCGAGTCGCGCGGAGGAAGGGAGAGTCGCGTGGACTGCCGAGGACGGCGGAGCGTGGTTGCTCGTCGCGGCATTTTCTATAAAAACGTGGGATAGCTTTTCGCGGCTGAAGTACCGTTTTTTCATATGCCTTTTGAGTTAAACGATTCCGGTGTGTGGGCTAAAGTGCGAAGTTGCGTGGGGGCTCGAGTCACAAAAACATTTTTATAACTTTAAACACGTGCAGTGTCATAGAAAAATTAAACTTATTTAAAACAACATCTGTGTGGTGAACATTATTTTTTCGCAACTCGCCCTGTACGCCCATAAATGTGTATAATTGGTATGTACTTTTGTTTATTAATTGAAAAATGTATTAAGGCGCACGTGGACGGAACAGCACCAAAGCGGGAATCATTTATTGTCATCCCCTAAACGACCACAAAACGTCTTTTCCACTAGAAAGAGGGAAAAGCATGTTCCGCCCCGTCGCAGTATCTATCTTGACAATGATAATGCGATCACTGTGCTGCTCATAGTAGTTTACCCGCATTCCTATTTTCTTATTCATTATCAGTCCTACTCCTGTGATACCCCCAACTGATTTTGTATTTATAATCCTGTACTCACCTGACCAGAAATCCTGTTCATCCTGCCACCGAACTTCACTAATCCCCACTATATCTAACTTCAACCTATCCATTTCCCTTTTTAAATTTTCTAATTTTCCTACCCGATTAAGGGATCTAACATTCCACGCTCCGATCCGTAGAATGCCAGTATTGTCTTTCCTGATGACAACATCCTCCTGAGTAGTCCCCGCCCGGATATCCGAATGGGGGACTATTTTACCTCCGGAATATTTTACCCGAGAGGATGCCATCATCATATGTTAATACAGTAGAGCTGCATGTCCTCGGGAAAAGTAACGGCTGTAGTTTCCCCTTGCTTTCAGCCGTTCGCAGTAGCTGTGTGGCAAAGCCACATTAGCTGATGTTACAAGGCCAGCTCAGTCAATCATCCAGACTGTTGCCCCTGTAACTACTGAAAAGGCTGCTGCCCCTCTTCAGGAACCACACGTTTGTCTGGCCTCTCCACAGATACCCTTCCGCTGTGGTTGCACCTACGGTACGGCTATCTGCATCGTTGAAGCACGCAAGCCACCCCACCTCGGCAATGTGTGTGGTTCATGGGGGTGGTGTTCTCCTTAGCTACATTAAAAAACCGTAGTTTTTCAGCGATTGTGATGCCTTACTTCTTCCTTCTCAATATATAACAAAATTCAACAATTAAAGAAGCATATACATGAGACGTAAATACAAATGCGTTTCTTATGCGCGCCTTACTTAATGAAATATATATAAGCTAGTGGTAGAACTACATTAAAACTTTTTTTTCTGTAATGAATCACTAAGGACTCAAATATTTTTCCTTAAGTGGGGGTTTGTCCTAGGCAAACATAAGGAGCGATCCGGAAACATGATTGAAGCATTTTTAGGATATATAATAGATATTTAATTAGGGAGGGAGGCAAAATACCTGGGGCTCAAACCTCGTGAGGGTCCCAAGTCAGTCGAGGATCTCAGAAAGAAAATATCAGAATGTAAAATACGAGACTGCTATTAAAAGTAAATTTTCTATCGTGCTGCTCGCAGTAGATGGAGAGGAGAGGCAGCCCGGTATTTGCAACGCACCGTCTGCAGCCGGTGAGGCAGTGAAGAGAATGCGGCCCTACTGCAGCAGACGTAGACAGGACAGGACAGGACGGTGCCGCCCGCTGCACCTTTTCCACATGTGACCCTACATTAAACAGACTAACTTTAAATATATTGTTCATTTTCTTCAGTAGCTATGGGATGCCGTATGTTAAGTGGTTTTCCTCATCATTTAAGTCTGTCTGCTAAGTAGATTTGATTTGATTTTTCCCAGGGAAGCCAAAACAGTCTTGGTCCAACCCGCCACTGCTCGCACCGAAACTAAGTTTATTCTGCGGTATCGCTCCCTGTATATCTAGTAAAGCCAACCAATGCCCTTGAACAGTGCAAGGAGTCCCTTTACCAGTTCTTTATTAGAACAATTTCTTCGGTTCTGGTTGTCCCAAATGTTCTGTGCCTTTTACTCTCCAATTCAATGCATTCGAAGATTAGATGTGATGCAGTTTCATCACAGTCATCACAGATCCTACATTTAGGGTCCTCTTCTCTTATTCCCATTGTATATAGGTGTTTTTTGAAATTCCCATAGCCTGTCAGCAATCCAACCATGAGTCTAATCTCTCTCCTGTTCAGACTCAGGATTGCAGAGCTTCTTTTAAAACATGGCTTTGGCATCATTACCTTGCCATGTTTTTGTTGATGGACTTTGGTCCAATATTCTATGTCCTGTCTTCTGAGCCAGTTACGTAGCTCAAATTTGATCATTGCTTTGGTGATTGTCAGGACAGGTTCCGGTCCAATAAATGGAATCTCTGCCCCCATCCTGGCTAATCTGTCGGCATGTTCGTTGTCACTGATCCCCGAGTGACCAGGGACCGACAATAGGTTTACTCTATTGCTTTCCCCTAGCTCCACCAGAACCCTATGACATTCTGCAACAATTTTAGACCTTGTTGCACGAGCTACCAGTGATCTCAGGGCTGCCTGGCTCTCTGAATAGATATAGATGCTACGATCTTTGTAGCACCTACGCAAATTCTCCTCCACACACGTCCTGATGGCAGCGAATTCGGCCTGGAATACTGAGGCCAGTTTCCCTAGAGAGATGACGCCCTCCAGTCTTGGCTGCACCCCGTATACCCCGGCCCCAACGCCTTGGTCTGATTTAGACCCATCAGTGAACCAGACAATATTCCCCGTACGGTGTCTAACTATTTTCTCCCACTGCTCCCTACTTCCAGTTGTTACATTGAAAGGCTTGTTGAAGCAGTATGGAGTTATAATATAGTCGGCTGGCATTTCCCCAACCTTTCCTATATTTACCTCACTCACTATTTTAGTGTGTGATTCTGGATATCCCAAAGAGTTCCAGTTGTTGCCAGTTTTGAGTCTGTATGCACCAGCCGCTGCCTCCATCTTGACCCAAAGGGTAATGGGGGCATATCCAGCATGGTTTCCATCCCATCAGTGGGTGTGCTGCTAATTCCGCCTGTTATGGCTAAGCAGGCTAGTCTATGCACCTTACCAAGCTCCTCAGCAGCAACCTGCTGTTCTACCTTCTTACACCACATGACCGCCCCATAGGTGATCCTGGATCTGGTGTATATCCAATGCATATCCTTGGGGCTCAGGCCCCAATTTTTGCCACAAGCTCTCCTGGTACTTACCAAAGTACCTTTTGCCTTGGAGCAAATATTCCTAATGTGCGGGGTCCATATCAGTTTCTCATCTAGGGTAACCCCTAGATATTTCACTGTCCTCTTCACAGGTAGCGCTTCATTGAAAAGCTTTAGATTCCAACTTGAGTGTTAGATATGTATGTGAATGGTACAAGAGTAGTCTTCTTAGGACTAACCTCCAGGACCTGTTTTCTGCACCAGTCTTGCACAATGTCCAATGCACCTTGTGCCATATTCTTCACTGTGTCAGCAAATTTGCCAGATATTACTATGACAAGATCGTCTGCATATCCTTGGCAAAAGTACTGCCTAGAGTTTAATTCTCCAATGAGATCATTCACCACTAGATTCCACAATAAAGGGGAAAGAACTCCTCCTTGCGGGCAACCCCTAGTGGTGTTGATTACCATTTAGCCTCTACCTTTCTTCCACTGAGCATGGCCCTTGTCCACCTACATACAGTGATCCCTAGGTCATTCACCTCTGCTGCCCTACCCATGGAATCGAAGGTCGTGTTGCTAAAAGCCCCCTCGATGTCCAGGATGATACAGAGGGCTATTTCCTGAAATTGTAGTGCTTTCTCCACCTTCCCAACGAGTTGGTGGAGAGCTGTCTCACATGATTTACCTGGCTGATATGCATGTTGGTTTGAATGTAGAGGAGCCCTACTTAACCTCCTTACTCCAACATGCACATTAAACAGCTTTTCCAATGTCTTAAGAATGGAGGAGGACAGGCTGATTGGTCTCATATCCTTGGCCTTGGTATGATCAATTCTCCCTGGTTTAGGAATGAAAACAACCTTCACTGCCCTCCAGGCATTGGGAATGATTCATGCTGCTAGGCTAACCCTGAATAACCTGCATAGGAATCTAACAAGATTTTCTCCCGCTTGTTGCAGGAGAGCTGGAAAAATTCCATCGGGGCCAGGTGACTTGAACGGTTGAAATGTTCCCACCGCCCATCGGACCTTACTGAAATCGACACACTCCTTGGCCAAATCCCAGTTCTCTTTGCGAATACCTGAGAACCGTCCCTCTTAGGAATCGCATTCTGGTCTGAGTTATCCCCCAGAGTATATTGAGGAAAGTGAGTCTTTAGGAGCAGTTCCAGCGTTTCATCTGCTGTCTTTTGTATACTCCCCATCCTCCTTCCTCAATGTTCCTTCTGGATTAGTTGGTACCCTAGTGAGGATTTTATGAAGTCTCGCTTGAGCAGCTGTGCCCTCCACTACCTCACAGAATACCTTCCAGGTTGCCTCCTTTGCCCTTCTGATGGCAAGGTTGTAATTGACAAGGGCCTCACGATACTTTGCACATTGTCCTTTGCACCTCACAAGGTTAAACAGTCTTCGTACCTGTTTCCTTTGCATTTCCAGGTTATTATTCCACCAAGGCACACTCCTGTTTGTGCACTTCTTGGTGATTGAAGAGTTGTCCTGGTATGAGGTCACTAAAGCAGAGGTTACGGCCTCTGCTACTTCCTCAAGTTTTAATTTTCGATAGGCTGAAGTCAAGGTCTCTCCTATATGTCTCCCAGTCTGTTTTCCTGGGATTCCTATAGGCCATGGTCTGTCTGGTTTCCATTTCAACCTTGAATTTAATATACATGTGATCTGATGAGGATGGCTCCAGGACCACATGCCACTGTTTGACGTAACTTCCCATCATCATGGAACCAAAAGTTATGTCAATTACTTCTTCCCTTCTACTATTCCTGAATGTAGGTTAATCACCCCTATTCAGCATCTCCAAGTTGTTAGATAGGAGAAATTCAAGAAGGTGCTCACCTCTACTGTTGGTGTCCTTGCTGCCCCATGATAGATTGTGGGCATTGGCATCACATCCCACCAACAGTTCGTCACCTTGCCGATGGCAGGCTTCCGTCAGTCTCCTCACTTCCAAAGGTGGAGGAGAGCTGTCTTCGTAAGGAAGGTATGCTGAGGCCAAAACAATTTCCCTCGTGATACCTTCCTCACATTGCTGCATCCTGATGGTCACCAGGTCCCTGGAACAAAAATCCATCATTGATATGAAAGGTATTCCATTTCTAACATAAATGGAGTTTTTTAGATGTCTAGCATAAATCAGCTTACCTCCAGTACCACCAAGGCCCGATACACCCCCTTTGTATAAATAGGGTTCTTGTATCAGGGCCACGTCCACCTCCTGTCTCCCCAGGCGACGGCTCAGGGCAGCAGTGGCCCCTTTACTATGCTGCAGGTTTATCTGCAGCACTTCCAGTCTCCATCTTGCTGCCATTATTGCCTTTAAGGTCTTTGATTACCCTGATGGCGACCTGCGAGTACCCTAAAAAACAGTTTCAGGCCTTGCTCTCGCATTTCCTTCAGGGACTTCTCTCCGACCTCCACCACCAGGGTTCGTCCTTCTGGAATGACCTTTTGGTTAGTTACCCTCCAATCCTCTGTTGAGACTTTTGGGTTCTGGACCCTTATTTTCTTGAACAGAGTCTTTGGAGGGATATCCTTAAGGATCTTTGGTACCCATATTGATACCTTTGCGGTCTCCAGGAGTTCGGCTGCTGTCTTGACCAGCAGCTTCGCATCCTCCCACAGGGATATCATGGGCACCTTGTCCTTAAGCCATTCTGCTGAGTGCTCCCCCTCACAGACAAAAATGAGGGCACTGCGATCTAGATAGACCCTCCTGAATTTGGGTCCTGGACCAGTGTCCCCCCCCCCCAAATCTCTTCAAAGAGGGCCATTTGCATGAGCTCCTCCTGCTGCGAGGTGATGCTCACCAGTGGGTATCCCTCTTGGACAACCGCCATTCTATAGACCTAAATTGCAGTACTATAGGTCTGTTTCCCCATTTCCTGCCTCAGTCTTTTAGGATCACGCTTATCCAGAGAGGATGGAGTCCTAGATTCCTCCCTAACCCTCTTGCCACCTGTCTTTGACGTCAAGGGGGTCTGTGCATCCCCTTCGACCTGAGGCAGTTTCTTTTTGGAGGTCTTGGGCTCAAGCCCTTTTTATTCCCTCTAGTTATGCTTAGGAAGCCATTCTTTTCCTTCCTTTTGCTTCTATTCCTTGAGAAGTTTCCTCCTCTGAGCCCCAAACAAGGCCTTAATCCTAATCTGGTCCAACTTCTCTGTTGCAGTTCCCACTTCTTGCTCAGGTCTAGACCCTGATTCAGAAGTAGGAGTGCACTCCATCTGTCCTGATCCCGATGTCTGAGTATCTGAGGTCTCAGATTGCCTCTCAGATTCTTTTAAAATACCTTCTTTCTCTGTGTTCATCTTAGTCCCACGAGATTTGGGGATTTGTATTTCCACACCACGATAACCCCACGCAGTGCAAGGCTACTTAGTCAGGGAGGTCGCCCGGTATCCCTGAGGCTCCATTCGAGACACATTCACCCATGTGCCACGCACCCCTCGGCACGGATGGCATCACACCTTTGGTTGGGAAAGGAATTTAGAAAGGACTGGGAGAGGATAAGGAAGACGGGACGTTGTGAGACACGCTTGGTCTGATCCATCAGCTGAGGCCTTCGGTATAGCCCTCAGCTTCACACGGATACGCAAGCCTCTCCACCCGCACGGACAGTGCTTCGTCAAGTTGGTGTCCCCCGGAGAGGTTGCTAAGTTGGACGTTTTCTCTCAGTTTTCACCAGGAAATTGCACAGATAAAACGCAATCAACGTGCGTTGCTCTGTACTTATTCGCTCTTGTGCAGACGCAGAACGTAAACGAGACTACTGTGCCGGCGCCGCCCTTCTGCCCTGCTCTGGGCTTATTAGTCTGCTGCCAGCGAGCCTGATGGGCTCCATATAACGTTGTGCCGCTTCTAACGTCGGCTGACTGTTGCTCGGGATCGTTATTAAAAGAGTGCTGATTGCTTCATTTTTAAGCCGGTATTTGAAACGAATATAAAATTCATCAATAAGAAGATTTTATTTAGAAATTTCAAATTTCAGAACCACGGCTGAGGCAAGTTCAGTTTTTGCCAGATTTCTCTCCCAGTATATTAGTATCCAGATTTCCCTTGCTGTTGCCCTACAGGTGACAGTCTAGCGCACACCTGCCACACGTCAGCTGCTTCCACAACGTGGGAACTGCCAGGCAGTAACGACAAATAACATTTCAACAATTCAGATTCGTACGATACCAGTAGCTGACGGCAGCTCCTCCAAAGTAATTTCACTTAGCGATAATATGATTTGCAATGTCAGACTTTTGACAGTTGTGATAATTTGGTGTGCTATCTTGATTAAGTGATGGAATTTGAATCCAAGTCTGCAGCAATGAAGAGAGAAACAGGAAAATCGGTATGACAAGTTTATTAAAGTGCGTACCGGAACCGGGACTCGAACCTGGGACCTTTGCTTTTCGCGGGCAAGCGCACTACCGACTGTGCTATCCAGACACGACTCACGATGCCGCCTCACAACTCTACTTTCGCCAATACCTCGCCTCCTACTTTCCAAACTTCACAGAAGTTCTCCTGCGAACCATGGAAGACTAGCAGTCCTGGAAGAAAGGATATGGTGGAGACATGGCTTAGCCACAGCCTAAGGAATGTTTCCAGAATGAAACTTTTACTCTGCAGCGGAGTGTGCGCTGATATGAAACTTCCTGGCAAATTAAAATTGCGTGCCGGAACCGGGACTCGAACCTGGGACCTTTGCCTTTCGCGGGCAAGCGCACTACCGACTGTGCTATCCCGATACGACTCACAATGCCGCCTCACAACTCTACTTCCGCCAGTACCTCGCCTCCTACTTAAGTTTCATATCAGCGCACACTCTGCTGCAGAGTGAAAGTTTCATTCTGGAAGTTTATTAAACCTGCGATTTTTTCCTAACTTATTGTGCAAGTGATAAAGAATACGACAAAAATAGAAAACGGTAAGAATAAATTATTTACTAATTTCTCACTTCATATAATTTATTTATTAAAGTACATTTCTGTAAATACTTTCCATTTATTGCTTTATACATTAACAGTGTAATATCTTTGTAATGTCCAAGGATAATGCAGGAGACATATGTCAATTCAATGATCAAGAATGGTTTGAATTAAATGGGACTTGGGCTGAACAAACCATTCGAAAACGGCAAGGATGAAATACGTTCTAGAGTCTGGCAGCTGCAGTCATACGACAATGTCTTTTTTGCGCACGTTACCTGATTCTGAACGCGCCTTTCCGAGGTATAAAATCTTTACGGCTAATATCTGATAATCCTTCCCGTTGGATAACTCGAGAATGACGTTACAATCCAACTCAGACTACAGCGGATTAAAAACATTACTCACAGCTTATAAGCCCTTATTGTTTATATTTTAAATTCAGATGTTGTTGTTGTTGTTATGGTCTTCAGTCCGGAGACTGGTTTGATGCAGCTCTCCACCCTACTCTATCCTGAGCAAGCCTTTTCATCTCCTCATAAGAACGGCAACCCACATCTATTTGAATCTGCTTACTATACGCGTCCTTTGGTCTCCCTCTGCGATTTTTATCCCACAAACTTCCCTCCAATGCTAAATTTACGATTCCCCGATGTCTAAGAATGTGTCCTACCAAGCGATCCCTTCTTTTAGTCAGGGTATGCCAGAAATTCCTTTTCTCACCAATTCTGTTTAGTACCTCTTCATTAGTTATGCGATCTACCCACCTAATCTTCAGCATTCTTCTGTAACACCACATTTCAAAAGCCTCTATTCTTTTCCTGTCCGCACTGCTTATCGTCCATGTTTCACTCCCGTACAAGGCAACACTCCACACAAATGCCTTCAGAAAAGACTTCCTTACCCTTAAATTAATATTCGATGTTAGCAAATTTCTCTTTTTCAAAAATGCTTTTCTTCCCATTGCCATTCTGCATTTTATATCCTCTGTACTGCGACCATCGCATGTTATTTTACTACCCAAGTAACAAAACGCATTTACCACCTTCAATGTTTCGTTACCTAACCTAATTCCTTCAGCATCGCCTGATTTTCTAAGATCGCATTCCATTATTTTTGTTTTGCTCTTGTTAATGTTCATTTTATATGCTGTCTTCAACACGCTGTCCATTCCATTCAACTGCTCTTCCAGGTCCTTTGCTGTCTCTGACAGAATTACAATGTCATCAGCAAAACGCAATGTTTTTATTTCTTCCCCCTGAACTTTAATCCCTATTCCAAATTTTTCCTTGCTTTCCTTCACCGCCTGCTCGATGTACAAATTGAATAACATCGGAGAAAGGCTACAACCCTGTCTTACTCCCTTCCCAACTGATGCTTCCCTTTCATGCCCTTCGAGTCTAATAACTGCGGTCTGGCTTTTGTACAAATTGTAAATAACTCTCCTTTCCCTGTATTTCACCCCTGCTGACTTCAGAATTTGAAAGAGTGTATTCCAGTCAACATTGTCAAATGCTTTCTCCAAATCTACAAAAGCTAAAAATGTAGGTTTGCCTTTCCTTAATCTATCTTCTAAGATAAGACGTAAAGTGAGTATTGCCTCCCGGGTTCCTATGTTCCTCCTGAATCCAAACTGATCTTCCCCGAGGTCAGCTTCTACCAGCCTTTCCATTCAGATATCTGTATATAATAAAGCACAGTGTCCTTATGTATGTATGTATGTGTGTGTGTTTGTTTGTGTGGACGTATTGTATACAAATCTACAGTTTTCTTCCATTGTCTGTCAAATTTTGCACACGTAAGCCTCAATCGATGAGAGCGGTCGCCAAAAGTATTAGGATCACGTACAACACATAGTTCACGATATATGACGTCATAAACAATTAGATGCGCGAAAAACTGCTGCATCGAACGACAGTGTTCTGCGATTGAGCAACGTGACTGATGCACTCGTGTCTAGTTGAAATTTCCCAGAAATGTCATTCACACGCAAATTGACATACATTTTTCTGGCCTGGTGTACAACTTGTGCTACTTCCTTGTCCTTGATATTACAAGGGGCAGCCAAGGGTTTTGAAAATAGCGCATTTATTGAATAAGTATTGTCTTGTCTCTGTTTGGGCCAGGAGGACAAATTCCGTTTCTTTTGCTGTAAGCAAACTGTTTGTATATGACCTTTCTTGCCACATGCATAGCATGTTGCTGACCTTGCACTCGCGGGCGGGTGACGATGCTACAGTACACAGTGGAATTTAATCAGTTTTCTGCTGCCACGGTACCTGAATCGTGCTGTTCCAATATCGGTTCTACTTGATGGAAGATGGATCTGAAATTTTTAGAATCTGCTCCTGAAGTCTGACATCAGTTACATTATAGACAATAGTTTCATGTAACATTACATCTGATTACATAGCTCCACAAGAACATTTAAATTTTCTCTTTCTAGTTAGACCTTGAGGATCTGTTATCCACTGCCTGTATGTTTGATTTTGACCACTACATTGATTTTCTTTTCATAATATGATGTGAGGACTCCTATTTCTGAATCATAAGAAAGTTCAGAAATTTCCACGGTGGGAAACAGTTTTTTCACAAGACGGAACACTGGGGGCCCACAGTTGAGATTAAAAAATGTAGTTTGACAGTACCTTGTATCTAGTGAACTGTCGCGTAGGCTTCAAACTGTTGCAACCACTACATCTACATAGATACTCTGCAAATCACATGTATGTCAATTTGCGTGTGAATGACATTTCTGGGAAATTTCAACTAGATACGAGTGCATCAGTCACGTTGCTCAATCGTAGAACTTATGAACAGTTAGGGTCGCCGTGCCTTTCTCGGGCTAAAACAAGGTTAACAGCATACAATGACACTGACAGTGTTCACTACCAGCAGGATACTATTCACAAATGCGCACAGTGACATTTCAAGTGCCTGGCAGAGGTTTCATTAACCACTTTCATAACTTTTCTCTACCGTTCCATTCTCTAATAGCACGCGGGAAGAAGAACACCTAAATCGTTCCGTTTTCTATATGATTTATTTTATTGGGATGGTCATGTCTCCCTAAGTAGGTGGGTGCTAGCAAAATATTTTCACATTCAGAAGTAAAAGTCGGTGATTGAAAATTCGCAAACAGATCACGCCGCAATGAATAATGTCTTTCTTTTAATGATTTCCACACCGATTCGTGCAACATTTCCGTGACGCTCCCCCCCCCCCCCCGTAACGTGATAAAACAAAACGAGCTGCCCTTCTCTGAACCTTCTCAATGTCTTCCGTCAGTCCCATCTGGTGAGGGTCCCACAGGGGCAAAAGTAATTCAGGAGAGGACGCACAAGTGTGATGTAGGCAGTCTCTTTGGTGGACCTGGTGCATCTTCGAAGCGTTCTGCCAATGAAACGTAACCTTTGGTTCGCCTTCCCCACAATATTTTCTGTGTGTTCTCTCCAGTCTACGTTGTTAGTAATTGTAACTCCTAGGTATTTGGTAGAATCTACGACCTTAAGGTTTGACTGATTTATCGCGTAATTGAAGTTCAGCAGATTTCTTTTAGTGGTCATGTGTATTACTTCGCACTTTTCTTTATTTAGTGTCAATTGCCAATTTTCGCACCATGCAGAAATTTTGTCTAAATCGCTTTGCAGTTGCTTTTGATCCTCTGTTGACTTCACTAAACGATAAACGACAGCATCATCCACGAACAGTCTAAGGGAGCTACTCAGATTGTCTCCTAAATCGTTTATAAACACGAGGAAGAGTAGGGGACCTATAACGCTTCCCTGTGGAACGCCAGATATCACTTCTGTTTTACTCGATGACTTACCGTCAATTACAACGAACTGTGTCCTTTCTGATAGGAAATCGTGAATAAAATCGCACAATTGGGGAGATATTCCATAAGCACGCAATTTCATAAGAAGCCGCTTGTGGGGTACAGTGTCAAAAGCCTTCCTGAAATCCAGAAATATGGAATCGATTTGAGATCCTTGTCGATGGCACTTAACACTTCATGTGAATAAAGGGCAAGCCGTGTTTCGCAAGAGTGATACTTTCTGAATCCGTGTTGACTATTGGTTAATAGGTCGTTCTCTTCGAGGTAGTTTATAATAGTCGAACAAAGTATATGTTCCAAAATCCTACTGCAAATCGATGTCAATGAGATAGGCTTGTAATTTTGGGGATCACTCCTATTGCCTTTCTTGAATATTGGAGTAACTTGGGCAACTTTCCAGTCTTTGGGTACGGATCTTTCGCTGAGTGATCGGTTGTAAATTATAGCTAAGTACGGAGCTATTGCATCAGCATACTCTGAGAGGAATCTAGTTGGTATACAATCTGGCCCGGAAGCTTTCTTTTTGTTTAGTGGCTTAAGTTGTTTTACTACTCCAGGAACATCTACTTCTAAGTTTCACCTGCTGGCAGCTGTTCTTGGATTGAATACTGGAGTGTTCACTACGTCTTCTTTGATGAAAGAATTTCGGAAAGCTTTGTTTAGTAATTCAGTCTTAGCAGTACTGTCATCGGTAGTATTACCATTGCTATCGCGTAGTGAAGGTATTGTTTGTGTTTTGCCGCTAGTGTACTTCACATATGACCAGAATTTCTTTGGATTTTCTGCAAGATTACGAGACAGGATTTCGTTGTGGTAACTACTATAGGCTTCTCGCATTAAAGTCCGCGCTAGGTTACGAGTTTCAGTAAAAGATTGCCAGTCTTGTGGAGTCTGTGTCTTTTTAAATTTTGCATGCGTTTTTCTTTGTTTCTGCAACAGTGATCTGACCTGTTTTGTGTACCACGGGGGTCAGCCCCCTCTTTTATTAATTTATTTGGTATAAATCTCTCGATTTCTACTGATATTATGTCTTTGAAAGTAAGCCACAACTGATCTACACTCGCATTTTTAGTTTTGAAAGACTGGAGACTATCACTCAGGAAAGCGTAAAGCGAATTTTTATCTGCTTTATTGAATAGATATATTTTACGTTTATTTCTGGTGCATTTGGGCATTTCGACATTCAGTCTCGCTACTACAACTCGGTGTTGGGTAATCCCTGTATCTGTTTTTATGCTCTTTACTAGCTCAGGATTATTTGTTGCTAGGAGATCAAGGGTATTTTCGCAACCATTTACTATTCTAGTGGGTTCATGAACTAACTGTTCGAAGTAGTTTTCAGAAAAAGCATTCATAACTAGTTCGGACGACGTTTTATATTTGGCGCCGGTTTTGAATACGTAATTATGCCAATATATCGAGAGTAAATTAAAGACGCCACCGATTATAACAGTATGCTTCGGATACCTATTTGAAATGTGATTCAAGCCTTCTTTGAACATTTCGGCAACCGCATCGTCTGAGTCAGGGGCCGATAAAAAGATCCATTATTCTATCCTTTCTTAAGACCATTTGGCCCTTTGAAAATATTTCGGCCGAACTTATCTCAGGCGTCAGCCAGCTTTCATAATCTATAACTATTTGTGCCTCAGTACTTTCTATCAGCGCTTGGAGCTCTGGAACTTTACCAATACAGCTACGACAATTTACAACTGTTATACCAATGGTTTCTAGATCTGCTTTCTTCCTGTGTCTGACCTGCCCCCTTTGAGACTGAAACCAATTTTGTGTATTCCCGAGGCCCTCTAACCTAAAAAACCGCCCAGTCCACGCCACACAGCCCCCGTGTAGCACTCGTGTAGCCGCTTCCTAAGTATAGTGGACTCCTGACCTACTTAGCGGAACCCGAAAACCCACCATCCTTTGACGCAAGTCGAGGAATCTGCAGACCACACGGTCACAGAACCGTCTGAGCCTCTGATTCAGACCCTCCACTCGGCTCTGAACCAAAGGTCCGCAGTCAGTCCTGTCGACAATGCTGCAGATGGTGAGCTCTGCTTTCATCTTGCAAGCAAGACTGGTAGTCTCTACCACTTTTGATAGCAGCTCAAAACTCAAAACCAGAGAGGATCTCTTCTGATCCAGAGCGACACACATCATTGGTCCTGACTTGAGCCACCACCTGTAGCTGGCTGCACCCTGTGCTCTTCATGGCATCCGGAAGGACCCGTTTCACATCTGGAATGACTCCCCCCGGTATGCACACGGAGTGCACATTGGATTTCTTCCCCTCCCCAGCAGCCATTTTCCTAATGGGCTCCATCACCCGCCTAACGTTGGAGCACCCAACTACTAACATACCCATCCTCTGTCAGTGTCTGGATCTTGAGGGCAGGGGGCGAGTACAGGACAAGCGACACCATCTGCATCATGAACATCCTCTGCCACAGACAGTGCCTCGAATCTGTTGGCAAGACTAACCGGGGAGGCCTCCACTTCGGTCCCCCGGGAAGTCTTACGCCGCCTGACACGCACTGAGGATACCTCCCAATCCACCACGGATTGGGGGGCTACCTCCTTGCGGGCAGTGAGCGGGCTGGCCACAGCCGCAGGACGATCGGAGGGCACAACAGACGCACAGGGCGTCTGCTGCTCCCCGTGAGCGGCCCACAACAGCGACGCCCATCCACCGCAGTCTCAAGCGTTGCCAGCGAAGCCAACGCCGCCTGAAGCTGCGAGCGAAGAGTCACCAACTCTGCCTCCATCCGTTCGCAGCAGTCACAGTTCCTACCCATTCTAAAAACCTATGTTTCTTCCAAGTAAGTACGTCTGAGGACACAGAAGTTTGATAAACAGTGAGCTTCGAAAATATGAACCTAACACTAAATTGTTTATTAACGACGAATCTGAAAAATATTTACGCAAGCTAATAAATCAAACTAACAACTGAACTGACAACTAAACGCGATTCTTAGTAAATAAACACGCGAGCACACTAAAGATTGAAGAACTGTAAAAGAAAGCACACAAGAAATGAAAATAAGTCGCTTCTATTAAGAAGCTGGTTATCTTACAATGTAGAGCTGCTGCTGCTGCTGTCGCATCTGCCCTGGCCGGCGTTTACTGAGCTACTGTCCGTCCACTTCTCATATTGGCGAAATGGTGGAATTACTTGAGCTGGTGGCTTCTTCAGTGGTACTTGCGTATTTTGTTGCACAGTGTTTGCACCATAGACAGTAGAGATGCAATTTGTTGACTCTGAAACTGAAACATATGCATTAATTGCTTTGCACTGAGTGCAAAAATCTGCGGCGCAATGGCAGTGGCAGGGTGAGGGTTAGTAGACATTTTGCAAAAACAACCAGAGGAAAAAACAAGGCAAAATATAGGAATTCATAAAAGATTATATGCTGGATTCGCAGCTTAATTTCAGCAATTTCGGCTTCCAATGTGGGTTTTCGTCTGTAGTTTAACACCTCGTCACAATGTGGGCCATTTTAGTCCTCGTTTCCATTTGTTGCGTCATCCTTGTCGCTATTTATTGAGTTCTCATCCCAGTCTAGCTTTTCAGGAAACTGTTGGTACAGGATGCATGGTCATCTATGACAGTACCATATACAAGTTTTATTGAACTTCTATCAGTTCTTCTCTTCTCTTGCGTCGTCGTCTCCTGTATGATGCTAGCTGCGCTCAGATCTCATGACTGCCTAGTTCATAGCAGAGTTCTGACGGGCTTGTCCAGACGTATGTCCGCCTACATATAGCCGCTTGTAGAGGGCGCGCTCCTCCGGTTACTGCCTTCAAGAGGCGCGGCGCCGGCGTGTGATTGGCTGTCGGGCGTCCGCCGCCTTCTCCACGATCGTTCTCTTGCGTGTGGCGTCTCGCGCTGTCGTTGCGCCAGAACAAACACTGCCCGTCATACCCTGTTACAATACACATAATTCTTTTCGAAACATACCAACAGTTTATGATGAATATACCCCATAAAATTCCGCTTGCTTGGATAATCATTGGGATACCATTCCCAACTAAGCCTTTCTTTATGCATAATCACGAATATATTCATAAAATGTTAAAATATTATATGAGACTGTTCAATTGCATTAATAGTGACATTATTAAAATCATTTTGTTAAACTGTATGTTTGTGTAAATAAACATAACATCAACATTGATAATTATAATTCTAACATTATCTGATGTCTCTCACTATACACTGACCTGTTTGTAATGTTCAACTTATCTCAAAATTAATTTCTGTTTTGTTTTGAAATAATAATACTTCCATTGCATTTGCAGTAATTTTTGAAGGAATCATCTTGATGAAGGATTCTTTTATGTTTAATAATATTACTTATTAAATAGTTAATATTAGAATTTCCGTGTTCTAGAATGTTCTAGAATCCATAATTGAATATATACGCACGATTAGGGCACACACAGAGTCAGTCATTAGTATGTCTTAGAAGTGTTCAGTGAGTCTTACTACAGCCTTCATACAGTCTGAACATGTATATTTTCCTTGTGTGTGTAAATTATTAATTCAATAACTTGGTTCAAAATGTTCACATTTAATGGTGAACTAATTTACAACCGGTTGTTTTCATATTATTGTACAGGCAGGCAAGCTACTCGATCTACTACTGAATGACTGATGTATGACATTTATTTATGAAACACCCTTAACGGTGAGTAACACCATTTGACATGATGCATCAGTGCCGGGAAATGCTGTCGACTTTTGGAAACCTACAAATGTGACATGTTTCAGTAATATAAGACGTAAAAGGAGAAGGAACCATATATATGTTTTATTTAATCAAGAGTATTAAGAACGTGGCCAGACTAGAATTCAAAATGAAATGAAGTGATGTGAATTAGTCAAGAAGCTGTAGAGAAGAAAAAAAATGGATTGATCTGGGAGAGGACTGGACGCTGAAAATTGTGTTATAAAAAGTTTTCTTAATGTTTTCAATGAGTTGTGTAACGATTTCAGTGTCTGTTTAGCCGCCGGCCGATTAGCAGCAGAGCAGCAGACGCAGCTTCTGATTAGAAGTGACATATAGTATTTTGATTTTTGTCTGCACGTTTTCGTTTCAGTTTGTAAATTTATAATTCTCTCGTGCATATTAGATTTAAATTCGCGTTTTAACAAACAGTATAGTCTTAACTGTAGATTTTGTTTTCTCGGCACTGTAATCATGAACAGGGACTGTGACTGCTGTACGCGGATGCAGTCTGAGCTGCTGACACTTCGCTCCCAACTTCAGGCTGTGTTAACCTCGGTTGCACAGCTGGAGGCTGCGATCTAGGGGCGTCGTTGTTGTTGGCCAGTAGTGGGGACCGAACGGATTCCCGTCGTCTCCACCGATCAGCCTGCGCAGCGACCTGACCTGATACTAGCGCCCCCCCCCCCCCCCAGGGGGCCCACAGTTCTTTTGTGGCTATGTGTGTGGCGCGCACGGGGCCCCGAGCCGGAGCAGCCTTTCTTCTGCCCCAGGCTGCTTCACTTTCCCTCCCGGTTTATCCCTTCGCCCGGAGACGGGCGTCTTTCGCGAGTTAAGGTGGTTTCTTGTTGTCGTTTCTCTTATTCCTTGGTTCCTTCCTTTCCTATCCTTTGTTTCTGTCTTCCTCTCCTTGCTGTACTCTCCTAGCCTTCTTCTCTTCCTCATTAGTCTCCGCCTCGGCGTTTGAGACACTTATTTCCTTCTTTCTCTTCACTTCCTCTATTCCTCTTCTTTCCTCCCTGTGCGTGTCTGAAGGCCGACCCACACATTATCATGAGTAGCAGGTGACGGAGTAACGCGTAATTCCCCGCCCCAGGTAGACAAGTAGGGCACGTACGTACACCTGGTAAAGGCCAGGCCCAGGGAGGGGTGATTACCCTTGCTGGTACCTTCCGGACATGCCGATTGGTCCCTCCGTCAGCTCTCGAGAGGTGTGACCTGAGGTGTGAACAATCACCTAAGGCGGGTAAGCCCTCGGAGAGGGCCCCCACTAGGAAGGAGCGCGCCATCGGAGACGCCGGTAATCACGGGGGACACTTCCGCAATGACTTCCTTCTCTTCTTCAGTGACGTTGACCCAGAAACGTAAGACAGATTCGCCTCTGCCTAATCTACCGTGTCTCTTGTCTACCTTGTCTCTCGCACTGACGGTAAAGATTTCAATTCTGTAAATCCTTTCCTCATTCTGAAAGGTGTTGACGCAATTGCTGGCCCTGATAAAACCTGTTCGCGTCAGCGCAATGGCACATTGTTGCTGGAAGCGGACAGTGCATTCCAAGCCTAAAAGCTAATCCGGACTACGTTGTTACACACGTTTCCAGTCAAGGTAGAAGCGCACCGCACACTCAACTCGTCACGGCGGGTAGTTTTTACGAGATCCCTTGACGGGTTGTCTGATGAAGACATACAATCCTATACGTTCGATCAGGGTGTAACAGGCGTCCATAGGGCGATGAAAAAGGTAGATAACCGACTCGTACTGTGTTTTTGACGTTCGACAGAGTTGAACTCCCGTCGAGGGTCACAGCAGGGTATGAAGTCATCTCCATCCGCCCTTATGTACCTAACCCAACGCGCTGTTTTCAGTGCTACCGATACAACCACACCCGTCAATCTTGCGCTAACGCAGCAAAATGTGTCACTTGTGGTAGGGACGCCCATGAGGGGGGATTGCCCACCTCCGTCCCCTCACTGCCTTAACTGCAACGGTGACCATGCTGCTTCCTCTCGAGACTGCCCTGTATATAAGGATGAAAAAGTCATCCAGCAAATTCGGGTTACGGAAAAGGTATCAACATCTGCCGCTCGAAAGTTGTTGGCGAGTCGAAAGCCCACTGTCCTCCCAGCTGGCACATACAGTAAGGTCCTCACCTCCACTCGGCCTACTAAGGATTCCAGCACCCAGACCTGTGGCTTCACTTTCGCTGACACAGTTGTGCGATCCGCCAGCCCGAAGATTGCCCGTTCCACGTCCCCGCTTCCTCCTGCTGCTTCTAAAGTACAGTCTCCGTCAACCTCTAGTAAACCATGGGCACCTAAACAAGATGCCCGGACTTTGAAAAAGGAACCCGTCCGTGAGGATTTTCTGCGTTATCAGGCTTCCCAACCGTCAACTGCCTCTTCTCACCGTCACTCTTCCAGAAGAGCTGACAAGAAAAAGTGTTCCTCTCCTTCCCCGCCAAGGCGTGACCCATCCGTCACGCCGTTCAACAGTTGCCGGCCTCGGCCGTCTTCTGTGTCAACGGGACGCTCTGTCTGCCGGGCACCCGGCCCTTTACCGGCGGTGGAAACTGCCCCTCCTGATCAACTCAGGGAGGTGGCAGGTGCGTCGGTCGAACCTATGGACCACGACCCTTTGCCCCTAGACAGCGATAGCAGTGCTCCCTCGAAATCCGGTCCTCAGCGGCCGTCGAGGTGACCCCGCTTGCTTGTTCGTTTTTATCCTTATTTCTTAACTCATTTTTTATCATGGCGCTCCTTCAATGGAATATTCGCGGCATTCGTTCTAATCGGGAGGAGACAAAACTACTCCTTCGATTGCACTGCCCGCTTCTAGTTTGTCTCCAAGAAACTAAGTTGCATCCAAGTGATCGTGCAGACTTTCCCCACCTCTGTGCGTTTCGACCTGCCACCTGTGAAAGGTACCCCAGCCCATGGAGGGGTTCTGATGTTCATTCGAGACGACGTCTATTACCATCCCATTACATTGCATACTCACCTACAGGCAGTTGCCGTCCGCATCACTCTATACACATTTACCTTTTCCCTCTGTAATATTATTCGCCATCGTCATCTGCGCTTACTAGGGCAGATGTGCTACACCTCGTTGACCAGCTCCCTTCACCTTTCGTGTTGGTAGGCGACTTTAATGCCCACCACCCCCTATGGGGCTCTCTGGCACCTTGTCCGAGAGGCTCCCTTTTGGTGGACCTTCTCCAACACCTCAATCTTGTCTGCCTCAACACTGGTGCACCGACCTTCCAACTGTGACAGTCAGGTCGACTACCTCACAGAGGTTATTCTCACCGCTGCTGAACGTTCCATACCTCGTACATCCTCTTCTCCACGTCGTGTCCCGGTCCCTTGGTGGACTGCAGCCTGCCGCGATGCGCTTAGAGCCCGGCGCTGTGCTTTACGCACCTTCCGCCGCTACCCAACTTTGGAGAATTGCATAAATTATAAACGAATGAGAGCACAATGTCGTCACATCATAAACGACAGCAAAAAAGCTTGCTGGACTACTTTTACTAGTTCTTTTAACCGTTTTCCTCCCTCCACAGTTGTTTGGGGTGGCCTACGCCGTTTATCCGGCATCAAGGTCCACTAACCCGATTCCTGGCCTGACCGTGGAGAACGCAGTCCTCGTGGAACCCGCTGATGTTTCCAACGCATTGGGTCGTTTCTTTGCGGAGGTTTCGAGCTCAGCCCATTACCACCCTGCCTTTCTCCCTCGCACGTTCCGGATACGGGTGGGCTCTGATTTGTCAGACACCTTTCGCCAGGAGAATGGGGTACCGCAGGGCTCCGTCTTGAGTGTGGCTCTCTTTGTCATTGCAATCAATCCGATCGTAGATTGCCTTTCAGCCGACGTTTCCGGATCACTTTTTGTAGACGATTTCGCAATTTATTGCAGCGCCCAGCGGTCGTGTCTCTTGGAGCATTGTCTTCAACGCTGTCTTGACCGTCTCTATTCCTGGAGCATCGCAAACGGCTTCAGATTCTCCACTAAGAAAACGGTGTGTATAAACTTCTGGAGATACAAGGAATTTCTTCCACCATCCCTACATCTCGGCCCCGTTGCTCTCCCTTTCGTGGAGACAACGAAATTCTTGGGGCTAATGTTGGATCGGAAACTTTGCTGGTCCACACACATGTCCTACCTGGCTGCCCGTTGTGCCCGATCCCTTAATGTTCTTCGTGTCCTCAGTGGCACATCGTGGGGAGCGGATCGCACCATCCTGCTCCACCTTTATCAGGCCATTGTTCAGTCGAAGCTAGACTACAGAAGCCTTGTATACTCTTCTGCACGGCTGTCGATTCTCCGTCGTCTCAACTCTATCCACCATCGGGGATTACATGTTGCGACCGGTGCATTTTATACCAGCCCTGTTGAAAGTCTGTATGCCGAGGCTGCTGTATTACCCTTGACCACCCGGCGTGACATACTCTTGTGTCGGTATGCATGCCGCCTGTGGTTGATGCCCAACCACCCTTCTTACCCGTTATTCTTTGACGACTCACTCGATCGCCAATATCAGTTGTCAGCGATAGCCTTGCTTCCACCTGGAGTTCGGTTTCACCGCCTGCTTCAGCGGCTCGATTTTACCCTTCCTTCCACGTTTCGGTTGAGCGACAGCCTGTTGCCACCGTGGCATCAAGCCCAAGTTCACACTCACCTTGACCTTAGTTCGCTCCCCAAGGAGAGCACTCCGGATTTTGTATACCGCTCGAGGCTTGTCGAACTCCGTTCGCGGTTCGACAATGCCATATTTATTTACATTGATGGTTCCAAGAGCACTGACGGTGTCGGATCTGCCTTCGTCATCGGGGACAACCGTTTCCAATACAAGCTCCCTGACCGGTGCTCGAATTTCACGGCTGAGCTTTTTGCCATCCACCAGGCTGTTTTATATACCTGCCGTCGCCGCTGCCATCCTTTCTACGCCATATGTTCGGACTCCCTTAGTGCCCTGCAGAGTCTTAAGGACCCTTTCTCGAACCATCCTCTCGTGTATCGGATCCCAACGCTCCCTCCAGTTGCTAGCAGATGACAGCTGTCACGTTTCTTATCTGTGGGTCCCTGGCCACGTGGGTGTGCCCGGGAATGAGGTCGCCGACAAGCAGCCAAGGCAGCAGCTCTTTTGCCCCGCATGGCTACCTTTTGCGTCGCATCGGACGATGTCCAACGGGCGCTTCGCCGGAGTATCGTGTCGTCCTGGCACAGTGCGTGGTTCTCACTGTAAGGCAATAAATTGAGAACTGTAAAACCGATCCCGACCGCTTGGAGGACCTCCTCACGCACCTCTCGGCGGGAGGAGGTCATCCTGGCCCGGTTGCGGATCGGTCACTGCCGTTTCAGCCACCGTCATTTGCTAACCGCCGATCCTGCACCGCTGTACTCCTGCGGTGAATTGCTGACGGTGCAACATGTTTTATTGCCTTGTGTTAATTTTCATCATCTCCATGTAGCCCTTCACTTTCCGTCTACTCTGGAGGAAATTTTAGCTGATGACACACGGGCAGCTGCTAGAGTTTTGCGTTTTATCAACTTGGCCAATTTATCGAAGGCTATTTAACCCTTTTAATTGTTTTTTATCTATTTTTTTAGCCTTCTCTTGATATTCTAACTGGCAGTTACCAATTTTTTGAGATCTAGCGAATCTTTGTTCTTGTCTGGGCGCTAATGACCTTAGCAGTTGTGCGCCCTAAAACCACAAAAAAAAAAAAACTGATACTGCTAGCAGTGAGACATACACCCCACTCGTGGTTGCGTGGGAGGTTGCTCCATTGCGTGGCAGGAGGCGCAAGTCATACGGGGGACTGATCGTGAGGCCTCCCCGATTCGTCTTGTGACCAGATTTGAGGTGCTGTCTGTTGAGGACAACGTTCCTGAGTCGGATGATGTCTCTCATCCTGAAGTCACCACTAAGCCTGCAAGATCCGGGCTTTCACAGAGGGTGGGTTGATTGTAGTTGGGAGCTCCAACGTTAGATGGGTGATGGAGCCCCTTATAGAGATGGCTGCCAAGGAGGGGAAGAAGGCCAACGTGCACTCTGTGTGCATACCAGGTGGAATCATTCCAGATGTGGAACGAGTCCTTCTGGATGCCATTAACGGTATGGGATGCTGCCAACTGCAGGTGGTGCCTCACGTTGGTACAAAGGATGTGTGTTGCTTCGGATTTGAAGAGATTCTTTCAGGTTTTGGGCGACTATCTGAAGTGGTAAAGACTTACTTGCAAGATGAAAGCAGAGCTCACCATCTGCAGCATAGTTGACAGGACTGATTGCGGACCTCTGGTACAGAGCCGAGTGGAGGGTCTGAATCAGAGGCTCAGACGGTTCTGCGACCGTGTATACTGCAGATTCCTTGATTGCGCCATCGGGTGGTGGGTTTCCGCGTTCCGCTGAATAGATCAGGAGTCCACTAGCGAGGGCTGTGTGGCGTGAACTGGGCGGTTTTTTAGGATAAGGGGCTTCGGGGAAAAACAAAACGGGCACTCTCAAAGAATGTAGGTGAATCACAGGAGAAATGTAGATCTAGGAACTCTCGGTAGAACAGTTGTAAATAGTCGTAGCTGTGTCGGGAAAGTACCAGAACTCCAAGCGTTAATAGAAAGCACTGAAACACACAACTAGGCAATGAAAGTTGGCTCAAGTCAGAAGTATTTGCAAAAGATCTAACTGTGTTCAGAAAGGATAGATTAAACAAAATGGGTGGAGGCGTGTTTCTCGCCCTTAAAAGTGGTTTTTCGTGTAGCAAAGTTGTAGTTGATAGTTCCTGGGAGCTATAATGGGTAGAGGTTGTACCTGAAAATCGTAAGAAGTTAATAATTGGTTCCTATTACTGGCCTCCCGACTCTGACGATACAATAGCAGAAAGGTTCAAAGAAAACCTGGGTCTAATTACAAAAACATACACGACTCGCACAATATATAGTGGGCGGTGATTTTAATTTACCCTCAACCTGTTGGCGAAATTATATTTTCAAGTCAGGAGGTACTCATAAAACATTACTTTGAACAATTAGTTCATGAGCCAACTAGAACTGTAAACGGATGTCAAAACACACTTGATCTCTTAGCAACAAATAATCCTGAGCTCACAATGAGCATCAAAACAGATACAGGTACTAGTGAACACAGAGCTGTCGTAGCGAGATTGAATATCGAAAGTCCCAAAGTTACCAAAAATAAACGAAAAGTATATTTGTTCAGGAAAGCGGATAGAAATAAAATACATTGATTCTTGAAAGACAGATTCCACTCGTTTCTAACACTAAATGTAGGTGTAGACCAGATGTGGCTCAAATTCAGAGAAGTGGTATAGACAGCAGTTGACAGTTTTATACCAAATAAATTAATAAAAGAAGGTGATGATGGAACAGGTTAGGACACTGACGCAAAAGCAGCGGAAAAGGCATGCTAAATTTAAACGAACACAAAATCCCCAGGACTGACGATCCTACACAGAAGCTCGAAATTTAGCGAGGATCTCAATGCAAGATGCCTACAGTACTTATCACAAAGAAACTCTTTCTCGAAATTTGACTGAAAACCCAAAGAGAATTTGGTCATATGTTAAATATACTAGGGGCAAAACACAAACAATACCCTCACTACGTGGTAGTAATGGCGATCCTGCCGATGACAGCGCTACTAAAGCAGAGTTACTAAAAATAGCGTTCAGAAACTCATTCACCAAAGAAGACGAAACCAACATTCCACATTTCGAATTACGAACAGAGGCCGTAATGAGTAACATAGAAGTAGATATCATCGGAGTAGTGAAGTAACTAAAATCATTTAACAAGAACAAGTCTTCTGGTCCAGACTGTATACCCATTAGATTTCTATCTGATTACGCTGAAGCGATAGCTCCTTACTTAACAGTCATATACAACCGCTCTCTCATAGAATGGAAAATTGCACAGGTCACACCTGTATTCAAGAAAGGCAGTAGGAGTGACCCACTAAACTACAGGCCTATTTCATTGACGTCAATTTGCAGCAGGGTTTTGGAACATATCCTGTACTCAAATATTATTAATTATCTGGAACAGAATGATCTATTGACCCAAGGTCAACACGGATTTAGAAAACATCGTTCATGCAAAACACAACTAGCTCTTTACTCACACGAAGTAATGGCTGCTATCGACAAGAGTTCGCAAATCGATTCCGTATTTCTTGATTTCCAGAAGGCTTTTGACACCGTACCTCACAAATGGCTTTTTATCAAATTGCATAGTTATGGAATATCGCCCCAAATTTGCGACTGGATAGGGAATTTCCTGTCAGAGAGGACACAGGTCGTAGTAATCGATGGTACGGCATCAACGAAAACAGAGGTGATATCGGGCGTTCCACAGGGTAGTGTTATTGGTCCTCTGCTGTTCCTTATTTACGTAAACGATTTAGGGGAAAATCTAAGTACCTCTCTTAGGTTGACGCTGTCATTTACCATCTAGTAAAATCATCTGAAGATCAAAACCAACTGCAGAACGATCTGAATAAGATATCACTATGGTGTACAAATTGGCAATTGAGTCTAAATAATGAGAGTGTGAAGTCGTCCACATGAGTACCTAAGAAATCCGTTAAACTTTGTTTACAAGATAAATCAATCAAAATGAAGGCCGTAAACTCCACAAAAATACCTAGGAATTACTATTACTGAAGACTTAAACTGGAAAGAACATGTAGATAATGTCGTGGGAAAGGCGAACCAAAGACTACTAAAGAGGCTGCATACACTACACTTGTCCGTCCTTTTTTGGAATATTGCTGCCGAGTGTGGGAACCTTATTAGGTGGAATTGACGGAGGACATCGAAAGAGTCAAAAGAAGAACAGCTCGTTTTGTATTGTCTCGATACAGGGGAGATAGCGTCACGGAAATGTAACAGGATCTGGGATGGGAATCATTACAACAACGACGCTTATCGCTGCGGCATGGGCTACTTACGAAACTACAATCGCCAAGATTCTCCTCCAAATGGGAAAATATATTGTTGACTCCCACTCTGATAGGTAGAAATGATCATCGGAATAAAATACGAGAAATCAAAGCTCGAACGGAGAGATTCATGTGTTCTTCCTTCCCGTGCGCTATTCGAGAATGGAATGGCAGATAAATAGTATAACAGTGGTTCGATGAACCCTCTGCCAGGCACTTAAATGTAATTTGCAGAGTATCCCATGTAGATGTAGATGTAGACGTGTGTCACATTCTTTCGTCAAGAAAATGAGTTTAAATAGTAATCAGGAAAAAAGGGGGGAAGGACGGAATTGATGTTAAACCAGAAAAGGAAACATTAGACATGCTTCAGAATTTGACTAGCCAAATGGGAAAACAGCTTGATTAGTAAGATTATGGACCAACAAATTTCAATGAAAGAAGTAGTATTATAGCAATTATCTGAAATAAAAAGTAAAACTATCAAAACTGCCTGTGAAGTCACTGATGTAGAAATGAAATGTGTTAAAGAAGAGGTTGATAAAAATAGTGTTGTCATTTGTGAACTAGATAGTTATGTAAAATCCCAATTTGAACAAACAAACTTATCAATTTAGAAATTAGAAAAAAGTTTTGACTTAGTTGAAGAAAAGATCCAAAAAGAAAGGGAGAAAGTTCAAAATTCATTTAAAATCAGCAACACAGATTTAAACACTGTAGTAAAAAGATTAGAAAAAGTAGAAAGTTATGCACTAAAGCAAAATGATTTGTGTTCCAGAAATTTGGTATGTACTAATAGTGCTGTAGCAAACTTTGGCTTATGGTCTAACATCCAAATTAGGAGTTTTCCGAATACTGACTTGCATCCTGTAGACATCCTTCAACACTTCAAAGACAGTTTTCTTGAATGAATGTCTGAGGAATCTAAAATAAAATTAGTAAAAAAAAAATTAGTTGGCGAGGCACTGCCATGGGATAATCAAAATGTAGAGCATTGGGTGAAGTTTTAAGAATTTGAAATAAGTTTTATGAAAAAAAATTGTCTGAAAGTTAACAAGCTAGAATCAAAAGCGAATTTCTGAATGGACCAACTTTCAGTGGAAAACTGGGGGGAAATGAAAGAATTTTGTAAAAATCAGATGCAGAAACTAATACACTTTGAGCAACTGTTTGACATAACGATACAAATTGAGGCACTAAAAAGATTACCTGAACGATTTTACTGGGACTTAATACATGCACCAGATCACAATTTAGAGCAATTTTTAACATATGTGGACAAGTTAGATAGGCCTGTGTAAAGAGAATTTACTCAATACCTGAGGTATGGTCATGATCAGAGTGGGTAGTGGCAACAAAATTTTTCTGAAAACCAATATAGGAGAAGGAGTTATCTTGATGATAATAAAGTTATGGGAAGAGGGGGTGGGAGAGATAATTCGAATTTTAGTAATGAAAATCAGAATGGGTATGGCAAGAGATAATGAGAATTTTGGTAATGATAATCAGAGTGGTTATAGGAGAAGAGATTTTGATAACAGAAATAGAGATCAAGCTGAAAATAATGGATTTTATCAATATAGGAGGAACAGACTGGAAAACTGAAACTCGCTCCAATAAGGGTCCATAAATTAGGGGTGAGAAGGGATTTAGGATGGGGCAAAATTAAGAATAGTGAACAAAATAAAGCGAATGATGTGACAGAGTGAAGATTACAAAACTGAAGGGGAAAGATTAGTTTTAGGCTCAAAATTTTGGAACTCAACTTTGGGGACTATTGTAAGCAATAAAAATAAATCAATAGATACTTTGAATCAGGATCAGTTAACTGATGGGGTAGTAAGTGAATTTTATAAATGGGCAAATAATACAGAAATATCTAAAAACACAACTTTTAGCATAGAGTCATTATTTGAATGTGAAACTAATTACAGCAATCAAGATACTTTTGTCATCACTGATAGTCAATACACAAATCGAGAAATAGCATTAAATGACCCAAGTAATCCTGAAATTAAACACAGTTAGGGACATATTGAATTTGACAAGGGATCCTTAGTAAATGGAGGTAATGAAGTCTCTGATCAAATTAACTGTAAATAAAAATGATGATAAAGTAAAAGAAGTAAGTAATGATAACTTTAATAATTCATTTCAACCTGATGTGGAAATTTTTGTGGCAATTAATGCTGAAGAATTTAGCAAACTGGGCAAAGAACAAGACAAGTGTAACAAGGTATTGGATAGGAAATATAATGACCAATATTCTGTGTGTATTAAAGATAGGGCTGAGAATGTTTAACTAAAGTTATAAGTAATAAGAAAATGTTTCTTGAAACTTTGTGGGGTACATTAATGATAATAACATATTAAATAACTTCTGAAAAACATTTGAAATAGTTTGTGACAAATTGATGCAGATTGGTGGAAATACAAAAAAGTAAGTAAAGGTAGGCAAAGACACAATGACAAGGTAGCCTGACTGTTGAGACTCAGTCTCAGGAAGGTTCTGATGTTATTAATTCTACGCAATCAGATAGTGAAAACAATAACCAAGAAGTTAATCCACAAGATTGTAACTTTAAAGAAATTGAAAATAATTTATTATGTGAGGAAACTAAAGATAGAGGAAGATAATTACATTGGGTGTCCTTATGTTAATGTCAAAATTTTGGGTTGGTAATGTAAATGTTAGATTGATACTGGAAGTCCTATTTTGGCTATTACTGAAAAATTAAGGTATAAATTAAAAGGTATGGTGTGTAGGTAAAAATATTGTTGAAATGCCTGTTAGTGGATTAAAAATTATGGGTGCAACTGATAAACAAAGTAAAGCTGTTAAAAGTCAAGTGTTGTTAAATTTTGAAATTGAAGGAAAATAATTTGATCATGGGTGTTTAGTGGTTCCAGATTTAAGTGAAAACTTTAACCTTGTATGGTTGGATTTTTAAATGCAATGTGAGTTTTTACTGGGGTGGTAAGAAATTAATTATGAAAAACGGCTGTCTGCCATCTTCCCTAGGTTTATAGCTTTGTAATGTTTCTAAGTTCACTAGACGGACCTTTTTGCTAAGCGATAACACCTTTCATTCGGAGGCATGAGGAATAGCATTTCATTTCATGTTTTTACATGTTTCAGTAATGCTGTGTTAATATTGCTGGGATTTTATTATGCTAATAATTTGTCTGTGTGTCTATGTGTCATTGTGTCTATGAATGTGGCAATATGAACCGTTTCTCCATGACGTCACTGTCCCTGTGAGGATGTGTACTTGCTTTATTCTGTATGTGCAAGTATGAGCATCTTCTAGCATGGCAGTCTGAGTGTATGTATGAGAATGTTCGTTGTCAGTTGCTGGCTACTAGCTTTGCATATTTCTCTGGCTTCGTGTCTATAGATAGTCACTACCAACTTCTGCTTTTGATGCTTCCAAAGACGTTCCTCCACTCTTTGGTTACAATTTGGGTTGGCAATGCCCAGTAGCAAGCTTCAGTAGGACGAGCGAGTCTAGGTTCTCCCCACCACCACGGTTTTCTTGGGTTTTCACCGATTTCTGGCCCTGGCAGGGGACTGTGGCTGCGCTTTGACCTGGTAAGATGTTCTGATTTTCTTTCCTCCCTTGAGATGGTAGCGATTCGTTGTTTGGTTCGTTCAAGTTAGACTTCAGCACTTAGGTTCATTTTTCAGAATAAGTTTCTCTGATCATGTGCAGAAGTGTACTCAATTACATTTCGGTGATTTTGCATAGGTAAACGCGGTAAATATGTAACAAATTCAGTTTGATAACGGCTGGGAATCGGTAACCTTTGTGAAACCAGCTGGCCGTGTACGAACTCTGTTTAATTTCTTTCTAGCTTAGTGAGATGCGACTAATATGCGGGAATATTTTTATTCTGTATCGTGCATGTGAAATATTCCTTTCCGTTTTCTCCTTCCACGAGTGATATGTACTCCACGTGGTGTATTCTTAGAACTGAGCCTTCAGCTACCCCTGTGTCCTTTTCTATGCCCTTCAGAAAGTTTGCATGTATCTTTCTGATTTCCCTTAGTACATCGCGATCTCCTCTCTGTCTACTTTAAACTGCTGTTTCATTTTCAGACTTGTACTTCGCATTCAGAATCCGTCAGTAAATTCTCTTCTAGCCTTGTACTACACCCTTTATTAGATAGCTTATGAAATACTACGTATTTCTAGGAGCTGCATGCCATATTTCTTAGTTGATTTACTCGACCTCGAATTTATTAAATTTTTTTCTGGTTTTCGAAGACTGGACTTCGTCCATCCATGTGAAACCTTCCAATCGCGTCTAACTGTATTTCTTTAGCTCTGTTATCATATCCTACACATTTCTAAGGGTTGCATGCTGTAGCTATTTTTTATTTTATTTTTCAGAAATTGAATTTTTGTATTTTTCACTAGTTTTCGGAACCATGTGGTTCCGAACTCCGACTTCAATGGTTTATAGCTAGTCACTTGAGTTCTCGCCATTGCTCACGTACCAGTGCCTTAATATTGTGTATAATCTATGATTCTGTTGATTTTTGTGGTAATGAATAGGATCTTTAAGCACTTCACCTTCAGTGTGGTGCGAATATGTAGCAGACATGTGCCGCGAGTCTCAGTAAGTTTGCATGGTCATGTTTTGATTTAAATGGAAAATAATCTCGCTATTATCGTGTACCATCTCAAGTAAAGAAAGACAGACCAGAGCCACCTAGTAAGTATATTTTCTTTGTGTTGTGTGGTACATCCTGGTTCGCTGAATTTCACTTATGATGGGAGTGCCTGCTTCTGCTTCATATCAGCACACTGAGTTGGGTGGGTTTAGCTTTTCTTCACGTGAGTGAGTGGATGAATGCTTGTTGATTGTAAATCGTTCCTCTGACAATGTTCAGTTCAGATTACTTTAGATTAATTTTCAATAGGATGCATTTTTATTGTTTAACAAAATTGGTTCCCCCATTCTGCTCATGTTTGAACGGAATAAATAAGTTATTGTCAGTGAAATTTTATCCTACACATGAATATTTGTCAATGAATACCTTCCCCTTTTATTTACTGTTGTTTTTCACCAGTGCTGAGAACGAATTCAGATGCAAATTATCATATTTTTAATTCTCTCAGCCACCTTCATGAAATGGTTTAGTTCATGGTGCCTTGTATATTAAAGATTGTGTGTAATTCTCGTGATCTACGATGTGTGTTGGCCACTGTCCCTTTGTCTTCCTGCTGCTAAAGTAAAGTTTGAGTCAGTTCTAAATTTTGGGCCAGGGAACAAGATTCTGTTGCAGGAAGTAGTCAGTAGTTCATGTGAATCCTTTAGCTAGTTATTTATGTCCAGGATTATATGTTTAAAGTAAGCTTTTACCTGGCTCCCTTCAGCTAGAATTAATTTAACATATAACGGTGGTCTTACAATTATTAGGGGAATCAATGACAATTACATGCTCATATCAAATATTTATATACTTAACTGTAGTGATGCATGCAACCATGTCAAGAAAGTAGAGTATATAGATATTGTACAACATCAGGAAGATGATGACTATGATGAAATTCTTGAATTCAAAGTTTGGTTTGGTTGATCGTAAAATTAGGGAAGCTGATGGTCTTAATAATTCACAAAAGGAAATTTTGAGTCAATTGCTGTGGAAATATAAAAAAAGTTTTTGACAAACTTTCCAGTCAGGTAATAGGTTATTTTTGTAAACTTCAGGTAAAACCTCATGATCCTTTCTTTATCAAAGCATATACTATATGTTTGGGAAAGTGGGAAGCAGTAAATCAGGAAATTCAAAAGCCAGAGAAATGGTGTATTATTGAGAGAAGTAAAAGTGAATACAATAATCCATTAGTCGTCATTATGAAAAAAAATGGAGGCTGTGAGACTTGTACTACATTCTAAAGACCTAAACAATTTTTTATTTAAAGAAAATAATCATCCTGAAAATATGGATGAATTTTTGTATAACTTTGAAGATATCAAATTTATGTTAAGTTTAAATCTAACATCGCTTTCATCAAATTCCTTAAGAATATGAATCCAGAAAATATACTGCTTTTTTTGTACTCTGGAAAGTCTTAACAGTACTGTGTAGTACCGTTTGGTATTAATGTTTCTGTTGCTGATTTTATTAGAGCTCTTGACAAAGTTTTAGGACTTGAATTGAATACAAAATTCATTGTATATGTTGATGACATTCTTGTAACTGGAAAAAAACTTGGTAAGAACATTATAAACTTTTGGAAGAAATATTTTTCAGGTTAAGAAAGGGCGGTATGACTTTGGAAATTAGTAAATTTGGGGTTAAAGAGTTGAAGTTTTGTGTCATATAATTAATTTAAAGGGGTTTTTACCTGACCAATACAAAATCAAAGCCATATAGAATTTTCCTGTTCCAAAAAATAAGAAGCAATGGAAATCTTTCTATGGACTTGCAGGATTTTATAGGTAATACTTAAACAGTCAAGCATAAAATGCACCTTGCCTTAATAATATGTTAAAAAAGAATACCATTTACGAGTGGAACCAGGACTGTCAAAATGCTTTCCAAAACATTAAAGGTCAACTATGCCAAAGCAAAATTTTATTTAGACGAGACATGTCTTTACCTTTTTGTGTCATGACAGATAGTAGTAAAGTCGGTTTAGGAGCACACTTATTTCAGAAAGTTGTATCTGTTGAGAAACTTGTCAGTAGAGTACCTCAGAAACACGAGAAGATATACGCAGTAACTGAATAGGAACTTTTGGCTATTCATTGGGCACTTATAAAATTTAGAAATTATCTTTTCGGACATAAAGTAATTGTTTATTTCAATCATACGGTATTGAGTTATTTACATAAGTGATAACTTTATCCCAGCAGAATTATTACATAGGCCATGGTTTTACAACAATTCAATTGTGAAATGAGAGATATAAAAGGGGAGAAAAATGTTGTTGCAGATGTACTTAGTAGATTACCAATGGGGGCTGATGTTGAAAACTTTTGTTTTGATGGTAGAGAATTCAAAATTGTTTCTTAGGGAAATTAAAGAACAATCCGAAATTTTAAAAATTTGTAATGATATTAGGGGATTTTAGAATCATGACCAAAATTGGAAACTAGTGAAACGTTATTTAGGTAAAAAGGAACATGAAAAAATTTATGAATACTATAAGACTCACAAGGGGGTATTGTTTAGGAGGATGAGGCCTGATTTTGATGATTGGAAATTATGCTGGCCTGAACAATGTATCGACACATTAATTAAGTATATTCATGACAGCTTTGCACAAAATGTATTCAGAAAATTCAACAAAACGTTGATTTTTACAATATTGGTAAGACAGTAAAGGAAATTGTATCCACATGTGATAGATGTCAAAGAGTAAAGGTAAGTAATCAAACTTGTAGAGGACAAATGAAAAATATCTTGCTTAACAAAAAACTGGACTTAGTTGCTATTGACATTTATGATGCTTTACCTAAAACACGAGGAGGATTTATTTATATTCTGGTTATTCTCGGTATTTTTTTCAAAATTTATAAAATTATATCCACTGATTATGGACATTAGTAAACAAATTATTACACAATTTACAAACAATTACTTCAATGTTGTTGGGCAACCTTAGGCTATATTATCTGATAATAGTACTCAGTTTACATCTAAATCATGGAAAAGGTTTGTCAGTAATGGAAACATTAAACATATATTAATTTCTGTATACCATCCAGCCAGCAACCTTGCAGAAAGGTATATGAGAGAACTTGGGAGATTGTTCAGGACTTACTATAGTAAAAGTCGTGTTAGCTGGATTGACTATGTTAGAGACTTTGAAGAAGTTATGAACAGTCTTCAACAGGATTTTCACTATTTGAAATTGTTTGGTAGGAGACATAACAGCTTTATTTTCGAACACATTGAAGACCCTGTTTGTAAACCTATAACTTCACAAGAGAGGAATGGAATAGTTAGATGAACTATGAATAAACAGGGGGAGTTACGAAAAAAGAGACATGATGCAAAAGGTAAATTTACTAAATTTAGTTCAGGAAATTTGGTCCTTGTTAAAATGCAGGAAAAATCTATACTTTTGATTTCCGAACTTAAATTTTATTTGTTGAGATTTCCATTGGTCCTTTTGAAATTTTGTAAAGTCCACACTCAAATGCCTACAGATTGATTTTCCCAAAATCCAGGAAACATAACTGAATTGAACCTTATAAATCTGCCAATTAATTGAGTCTTTTGTTTAAGAATGTTTTGTAGAATTAACTTATGGTGCAATCTTTGTTTAATCTGACCACATATTGTTAGGTAGGAGGTCCATTGTTCTGTAATGGACTCACCACATTGACTCTTTTACTATCCAGCTTTAGGTAATCTGTTTTGTTTTTGTTTAGTCTCATTTAGCCAAATTTGTATTATTTAATTCATGACCTATTATACTTTTTATTCATATAGACTGCAAATTGGATGATGAAAATAAAAATATATATTCTTTGTAAAATTCAATAGTGATAGAGACCATTAGCTAATTTAGAGTATTTTAAAATTGATTCATACAATATTTGAATACATATGAATTGAAAGTAATATGTACATAGATCATTAAAGTTTTGTGTAAAGAAAAAGTCATTCATGAGATAGGGTGTGGACAAATGAGCTAAAGATTTCTATCATATTTTTAATCGAAATTCACATAAGCATATTCTTTTTTTGGAACTTGAACACATACCTACAACGTAATGTAACTGTTTGTGTGTTTAGCAATAGCAATCTTATTCAAGTTTACTTCAAGGAAACCACTGCAGTCATATTTTATCTATAGTCATCACTAATCCGATTATGACAGTACACCTTCAGAATAGACTTGTTAATTTAACTATTTACTGATATATCTATTTATACCTCTTAAACTTTTCAAATACATGTATCACAATACGATTTTTCAGTTCACATTTGTTTATTTCTAAAGAGATAATTGTTTTGGTAACCAATTCTTAAAAGTTGTTTAAGAAAAAATGTGGTAACATTTGATGATGTAGTCTGTTACAGTCTAGCTAAACTCTTTCATATTGTTATTAAGACATATTACTGATTATCAACATATTATTTTGCTTCCAATTTTGTCATAGCAATAAGCTTCATGTAATAATTGTGATAAATACTTTTATGATTTTTTGGTGAATTTACTTGATAAAACTTTCACCTTTGCATGCAATATGAAACTCTTTAATTGTCTTCCATTGCCAAATTATATCCAGCACCTGTATTCACTTATCTAAAAAATTTATTTATTTGTTTTTATTAGATGTCAGAAATATTGTTCAATATATTATTGATTTAACTTCTAAAAAGCCTCTACATCTTATATTGTTTTCATTTAAAAAGAAAATGTTATTCACTTTTAAAGCTGCCTGTTTACAATATGGTTAATTTTCTTTGTAAGATAATAATCTTTCATATGTTTACTGTAATCTTTTGTTTTAACGATATATGTCAATGTCATACCAAAGTCAATTATCAATACTTATCTGTAACCTTGTTTTATAACAGTATCCATACTTATAATACTTATTTGTGAAGACTTTCAGTTCAGAAATATCTTTTGTCATATATTCCTATCTTCATATTCCATTCATTTAGACTACTAAAAACCTCTGGCTTACTATATAATCTCTCATTGAACTGTAACAACTTATGCACATACTTGCTTCAGGTACTACTCTTGTGTGTTCTGTTAGAACACACAAAAGATGAAAATTTGCACACACATTGTAAACTATTTGTACCATTAACGTTTGGTGTCATCGGCATATTGTTGTAGATGGACAGGTGGCGCTGGTTGGAGCATGTCTGCAGAGTGCAGGAGGTGGAGGAGAGGGGGCAGTGGAGGGGTAAAACAAACAGGAGTCAGAGTTGTTGACAGTGACAAAGAATGGGCGGTTGGAGAGGATGGATGTAATGAGTTGGAGATAGTTAATAGGGAGGTCATAGCTCTGCAGTTTGGAAAGGAGCAATGGCTAAAAGGTGCACACACAAACAGTTTCGCTAACACAGTGCACCACATTAGGATGACACTGGGCAACCACTATCACAGAAACCGAGAAGGCTAGCTCCAGACCGTTTTGCAGCAGCAAAAGCAGAGTTCGAAGAATTGCTGCAAAAAGGTGTGCTTCACTGCTCCATATGGTCAGAAAGAAAGATGGCTCTTGGAGGCACTGCAGTGACTATCGAGCATTAAATGCTCGCATTGTTCCCGACCAGTACCCGATTCCAAATATATTAAATTTTACGAATGCACTGGCAGGATCGACCATATTTAGTGTCATAGACTGTAAAAAAAAAAGCATACCACCAGATACCAGTTGCGGAAGCTGACATACCGAAAACAGCGATCACAACACCTTTTGGTTTATTTGATTATGTAAGGATGCCATTTGGCTTGAAAACTGCAGCCCAAATTTGTCAGCACTTGGTGGATGTGATATTAAGGATTGCAATGTTGTTTCACATACCTTGACGATATATTAATTTATTCAAAATCAAACTAACAACATGAGGAACATTTAAAAGCCGTTTTCAAGCGTATAGATGCGTACAGAATTGTAATAAATGATGCTAAATGTATGCTCAGACAAAGTCAAGTGACATTTCTTGGTTACACTCTGAGTTTGGCTAGAATAATTCCAGTTCGGGGGAAAATTACAGCTATCAAGAAGATGGTCCAGACAACTAATTATTAATAACTTCGAAGATTTCCTGAGGCTGTGAACTTTTATCAGCAGCACTTGCCAAAAGCAGCCAAAAAGCAGGCACCTTTAACTGCAGCACTAGTGGGCAAGAATGCGATAGGCCAACAACCATTAAAATGGGCTCCAGAAATGCAAGTGGCATTCGAACAAATTAAAAAAAGACTTACAGAATGCAGTGCTGTTTGTGCTCGAGTGATTGTCAAACATACGAGGTATGTGGTCTAGGGACTGATAGAAAACGTTTCAGAAATACTGTCTGGTGGAGTATGCAATGCAAAAAGGTGCATGATCAGTCGGTTAGATGTTTGAGAGGGATCCAGCAGAGACACAGAGTTTCCGAGATTGTCGTTTGCTAGTTAGTTTAGAAATGTAGAAGAAAAGAGCTGGTATAGTTAGATCTTTTTGCTATAGTTCGGTCGTTGGGTTGGAAATGGTTGTTGTTACATAGTGTCGCAGGTTAGTTGGGATAGATTTTAACCCTTTAACGTGCGCATTTTTTGTGGCGACTCAGGGAAGCCAATTTTTTTTCCATCGAATTAAAATTGTGATCAATTTATTATATTTTATCCACTGATAATTTTATTTTTGTGAATTCGATCTAAAAGTAAATATATCACTACAGCACTTTTTTAAACCTTACATTTTCGGTAGTAAACGGATTTTCCACTTATGAGCTTTACACTTTGCTGGAAAGAAGATAACCCATTTCCATTTTATAAGCTGTAACATGTTGCCATTACATGTAAAATTTTTTTAAAAAAGACTGTGATTTCTTTTTATTTTACTTTATTTCAAAAACATTTACATTGTAAATTTACAAGTAATAATTCTTTTTCAACAAAATGTTCAAATGATTGATTTACAAGTTATAATTATTTTTCAACAAAATGTTTAAATTATTGTTACATTTTATTTTTTATTTTCCATGAAACTGGTGGAAGCATGGTTCGATGGGTATGTTCCAGGTGTAGCATATATATTTTATTCTCTTGTCACGAGTTCTTGTTGAACACTTTCGGCACCGTCTGTAGGTTGCTAAAACAGGCATACGACCGCTTACTTTTGCCAGTCGAGCATGATCTGGTACGGTGTTCTTCTTGGTTAGAATGGTTACTGGACGTCCTTTCTCTGTGTGGGTTGTAAAGCCATCTATCAATTTTTTGCAATTCGTAATCGAAAGTTCAATTGATCATCGTATCCCTCTTGTACTTTATTAGTTTTGTACAATATAAAGGCATTTACAACTGGCATGTCTAATAGGAAATAGAGAATGTGATGCCACCACTTAGAGAACGTTATGGAATAGGTCGACGTTGTCCTAAGTTGATCAAAGTGATCTACACCTTCCGTTATGGTGTTGTATGTTGCCACAGCAGTGGGGCACGTACAAATCACGCACTTAAATGTGGCCCCTGAGCAGGGAATGTTGGGAGCTGAAGCTTGCAATCAGCTCGTAGTACATTGTCTGTTAGAACAAGCCCCGCCTCTTTCTCCCAGTATCGCCAGCTTATGGCGTATAGCTTACAGGTTTTAAAAGAAACAACATGAAGGGGTTAAAGAGTCACAGATGGAACACGAAATTAAGTATCACTTTAATGTTTGAGTAATAGAAAACTGGAACGTATATCTACGAAATATCAATATTTTAAAGGGTTATAGCAACGCTTTCTGTCTCTTTTTATTGTCGTAACTGAATAATAATTGGAATTAACATTCTTCATACCACTTTCAAGGACAGCCTTCCTTTTTCTAAAAGAAGTCGTCTGAGTATGTGGACTTATTTTAGCAAATAAGTGTAAGGCAACAATCAATACCAAGCACAAATCAACAATACATTGACGATGTCTATAGTGTACAATGCTGTTACGAGGTAAGGTTGGTAGAGAGCATAAACATCCGTAGGCACACGAACTCAGCCGATCTCCGCCGATCACACAGAGGCCACGGAAAGTGTGTGACCTGTAAACCTTGCTGGTTGTGCTATCCTTATTCTTTCTTGAGACAAGTGTGGTATCTCTAGGATTGTCTGAAGTTGTCAAAATAGTGACAGGTTTGTTGTCTATCCATTTTATAGAAGGCGATTTTGTATTATTTCTGATCTTTCAACTTATACATGTGTAGTAAATTCGACAAGTTTGTCATTGCAAGTCATGGAGACAAGTCGAAGTTACCATTTCTCCTACCTGACGGCAGTGTTGTAAGAGCACTCTGAATACTGGAAAGGTAGATCCGAGTTCAGTTTAGTGGAATGAAAAAAGAAATCACAGGAAAGGAGCTTTATTTGTATTTGGGGTAAGAATTTTTGTCTATACTTTGAGTAAAGGGCAGGTCGAGCTTGTTCTACAGAACTGAAAATCTGTTGTGTGTAGCTTCCTAGCTATCAGGTGGATAAAGTACTACTTCGGTTCCTTGGTTGTTGTGTTGTTGGGTGTCCTTTTGAAGAAGGATATTGTTAGGTCAATGCTTTTGAGGGAAAAAAAAGTTTTAGTGTAGACGGTCGAAAATCGATAGATTATTTAGTGCAATTTTTTATTGTTTATTGTAACTCTCCAAGGAATACAGTTGTATAATAGGGTTTAGTTTTGTTTAAACTTCTGGAGTGCTCGATTATATTTGACCTGTGTCAGATAAATGTTAAAGAATCGTTTGCATTGTAGCAGGACAGAGACATTCCCTTTGCTATGTTTAGATGGGTACATGCAAGAAGATGTTTACTGCTGTAGCAAGGAAATAAGAGGTGAAATTAAACTACCCGAATTCTCGGAAGGGGCAGAACTGGATATTAAGTTGGTTACAGGAAGACCGAAAACTTACCTGTCGAAATACTGGATGGGAGACAGCGATTAATCTATCTAAGGAACTTCAAACGTTGTTACTCACCATGTGTACCACATTTTAAAGGTGTTTCATAAATAAATGTCATCCATCACCTTATTTCTTGTTCAGTAGTAGATCCAGTAGCTCACCTGCATCTACAATAATATGAAAGTTGCGGTTCTAAACTATTTCACCATTAAATGTGAACATGTCGTTGAACCAAGTTATTTATTTAATTAATAATTGACACAAACAAAGAAAATATACATGTTCAGACTGTATGAAGACTGACTGAACACTTCTAAGACATACTAATGACTTACTCTGTGCACACCAAAATCGCGCGTAGATATATATATATCTATATATAATTATGGATTCTAGAACATTCTAGTAAAGGAAGTTCTAATATTAACTATTTAATAAGTAATATTATTAAAGATAAATGAATCCTTTATCAAGATGATTCCTTCAAAAAGTACTACAAATGCAATGGAAGTATTATTATTTCAAGACAAAACAGAAATTAAGATCACAAATAATTTATGATTAGAGTAGTAGACAGGGTTGTTTCCAATAACAATTATGACCAATTAAATTAATTATGCTATTTTGAGATAAGTTGAACATTACAAACAGGTCAGTGCATAGTGAGAGACATCAGATAATGTTAGAATTATAATTATCAAAAATGTGTTATTCCACAATGTTCATGTTATGTTTATTTTTACACTCCAACAATTTAACAAAATGATTTAAATAATGTTACTATTAATGAAATTGAACATTCATATATCATATTTAGCATTTTATGAATATATTCGTGATTATGCATAAAGAAGGCTTAGTTGTGAATGGTATCCCGATGTTCAGTTATCCAAACAAGAGGAATTTTATAGGGTATATTCATTGTGATACCCTCCTCACACAATGTCAGACACTACATGTGTATGACATTGTGTGATTACAAAATTTGGGGAGTATTTACAATCAGCAAAAATTTTGATTTTAAAAACAAGTAGGTCAAAATGATAATCAGTTTTTAGAAGTGAAAAAGAGCACATTTCAAAAAAAAAAATTAAATGGATCATACAAAGTTTATGTGGTATATCAGGTACAAGCAATTACTTTAACAGCAGAAAATTTGCCAAATTACTATTCACAACAGTATTCAGTCTAAAAATAAAGAAACGTTTATGTGGGTAATTCTGCCATGTGCCCAATAAAAGTTATTTCACATGACAAGAACTAATTTACAGGGGAAATTTGTGGTGTCTTCACTTGTGACGTCTTTCTCGCTGGTGATCTTCTTGTTTACATAAAACATACTATTATGTCAGCAATACAAAGATTATACTACATGTCTGTCAAATCCGATTTTAAATAATTTCATTACTTGTTTTGTAGAAAACTGTTACCAAAAGAATATTTTACTACTGAAGATATGATTTCTGAAATCCACAACTATTTAAATTAACTACCATGAAATTAGATACAGAAGGACCATAAATTGTGTTATAGAACAAGTGTGTTTAAGCAAATAAAGTTAGTTTTGCTGAAACATGATCAAATAGAATAGGTACAGTCTAAAGTCATATTGGATAAAAAGAATTATTTTACATGTGAACAATAACTGCACATAACACTTCTGTAAACCATACATAAACTGTACAAAATAAGCAAGCATCAAATTTCAGAAATACAGAATTAAAATGATTAATAAATTAGTCTTTTAGTTTCAACTGCATATTAAGTAATTTTTTTAACTATATCAATTTTTAATTCTTACATTTTGTTTTTATCTTTAAGACAGAAGTTATGTAATCAATGCATATGTAAATTGTACCAGAAGCTTTATGAATGGGGAACCCTATCAATTCAGCACCTGTGCAAACTTTACACAAGCACCTAAGAAACAATTTAAAAAAATTATGCTAATAGAAATTTTACATCCACAGCCTGCACAGCTACAGGTCAGCAGATTGGCATGTCGCCACCATAAAAATACGTCTGTTGAGTTCATCATAGAAATTAAGTTATAAAAATTATTAAATTAATGTCATTTCATGAATACAGGTTATTTTATATTATTATATGAATTCAGTGTTGACCACCAATCTCACCCCAATAACTTTCCTGATTGCCCCCAGAAAGACCACAGCCATCAAGGTCAAAAAAGTTTCATATCTCAGAATACAAGGCACATAGTCGTATCCAATACATAAATTTACTGTCAAGTTTAGTATGATTCACATCATATTTTAAATGACGAGTCCACCTTAGAGTTTTTCTTGTACAGAAATCGACTATTTACACTGACATATGTAGTGAAGAAAGGGTAAAGTGTTTGTACTTGAAAAAAATGAAGTGATTACAATGATACCATAGGGATACAGAAATGAAATACAGATAATATCAGGCTTGTATTAAGTAAAATGGTAAGGTTAACTGAAACCATAAATACAAATCATTAACTAAATAAAATTATTAACATATTTTCTTCTCCGAACTTGTAGTATGCACTCAGTCTTTGTCAGTAATTCTATCCTAGCCTTGTACAACCTCCTTCAAACGCTTGCTTATTAAATTCTAAACATTTATATGGGTTACATGCCGTAGTTTTTATTTTTCCGCCTTTGTAATTATTTCATTTTTCCGGGTCTTGAGACTGGACTTGTTCCGTCTCTGTGAACGCTCCCATTCGCATGTTGCGGCATTGCAATAGCTTCCTTGCGAAATTCTACGCAGTTCTAGGGGTTGCATGCCGTAGTTAATTTTCTCTATTTTTCGGAAATTGAATTTTTACATTTTTATCGGTTTTCGGAACTAGGTGGGTCCGAACTCTGACTTCCGGAGTTTGCAGCAAGACGTGACCGAGACGTGTAAGCAATGGCACCCCATACCATCACGGCGGGTGATACGCCACTATGACGATGACGAATACACGCTTCCAATGTGCGTTCACCGCGAAGTCACCAAACACGGATGCCTCCATCATGATGCCAGGTTCGTCGTTGCATACACCATCGCATGTGCTCCTGTCTGTGATGCAGTGTCAAGGGTAACTGCAGCCATGGTCTTCGAGCTGATAGTCCAAGCTGCTGCAAACGTCGTCGAATTGTTCGTGCAGATGGTTGTTGTCTTCCAAACGTCTCCATTTGTTGACTCAGGGATCGAGACGTGGCTGCACGATCCGTTACAGTCATGCGGATAACATGCTTGTCATCTCGACTGCTAGAGATACGAGGCCGTTTGGATCCAGCACGGCGTTCAGTATTGCCGCCCAGAACCCACAGATTCCATATTCTGCTAACAGTCATTGGATGTCGATCAAAGCGAGCAGCAATGTCGCGATACGATAAACCGCAGTCGCGATAGGCTACAATCTGATCCTCCTCCTTACACGAGGCATCACAACAACGTTTCACCAGGCAACGCTGCTGTTTGTGTATGAGAAATCGGTTGGAAACTTTCCTCATGTCAGCACGTTGTAGCTGTCGTCACTGACGCCAATTTTGTGTGAAAGTTCTGAAAAGCTAATCATTTGCATATTACAGCATCTTCTTCCTGTCGGTTAAATTTCGCGTCTGTAGCATGTCATCTCGTGGTGTAGCAATTTTAATGGACAGGAGTGTACATTGTGTTTAAATACACGAAACTGTGCACATGTGTTGTTTCATAATGACCATGGATATTAAAGTACTTGAACACAGCTATAAGTTCATTGCAGGTTATACACATGACTTTCTTTGTTGCTTCTCTCATGACGTAGTATTGCACGCCCCACGTTTCATTGAATAGTCGACACTAGGCATCGATTTTTCCCTTGGTGCTGGAATCGATATACTGCACAGTGTACATTTGTTCGGCACAAAAATTGTATAGATTTTACTAACAAAGGAAATCTTATGTGACAAGGGACACGTTACAACGAACCAACGAAACAAACAAGACGAAATTAGATAAGAAAAATACAGTCATAAACCTACTTGAAACTGGTGCGCGGGCCGCATGAAAGACCTACCCAGGCCGGAGTGTCTATTTTAGGTGCGATTCGAAGGTTGAGATATTTTTATAACCTAAAGCGTACCTTATTGGTTTAACAAAATATGACGTTTTAGGTGCTAGTTGCGGCTCTGAAGTTTCAACAAGTAATTTTAGAACTCACAATTATTTAATAGTATGGCCATAATTTTAGAAGATAAAAAAAATGCTGTTAACGTGTCAATTATAGGTGCTCTCACCCAATTAATAAATTGCAAATTGAAAAGCGGTAGATGTAACTGTAATTCTGGTTGCAGGAGGATCATTTGAGTGATGCTTAATGTTTTTGCTTCGTTGAGTCAAATTTAACAGCCTATTGATTAAACGCTAGTGAAGTGAAATGGCACCAGATAGTTTCATCATTAAACTATTTAGGGATACTGAAGCCTGATACACTCTTTTTATTTATACAACTAATAAAGGTCGCATAGTCAGGTGGTCCTCAGAGATGTTCTAATACGGTCAATACTTCTCCGTCCTTCGAAAGCAGCTTTCTCTTGCAATGACCCCTTTTTTGGCGTAAGCACATCAATGTAAGGACACCTTCCTTAAATTCCCTCTATTTATTATACTCGTAACTTTTGTAATGGGCAAAATGCCTGCCCTCGGTCGTTGTAATAACTTCCAAACTGACGGTTACACTAGGAACTGTAGGGATCCGGATACCGTCAACGGAATTTCGGGGCTGGGAAGGAGGAGGATAGGAGGAGGAGACAGGGGCACCCGACCCTTCGGAGCAGGTAAAAGTGTGGCAAGTGTCCGGACACCGTTTGGTCCCTCTATGTCAAACAACCGACCAATAATTTGTCGACAGCTCATACCCAAGTATCAGAAAGTGAAATAACGTAAGAGAACTACAACAATAAGATCCGCCACAATTCTGAATTGAACACATTTTTTGACGTTATGGTTCACGACAAATGTTTCTGATAAAAGATTTAAGCATGTTCCAGTTTCCAATAAACAGCAATTTCAGCCCATACATTCCGAACTATATCCTGATTGTGATATTTGTTGCCTTCTGGGTGCCACGATGTCTTTCCTTTTTATTTATTTTTTTAATTTTTTTAATGTCTTCTCAGAAGTGCTGCCATCTTTGAAAGCTGGACTTCATGTGTGCCAAGTCAGCTGATCATTATAACAATAGTTCTACGTTAGCAGGACTTGTGAGCAATCGCTCTTTTGCCCTACTAAGATGGTGGTCACCTTTATTATCGGAGGTCCCGCACCTTCTGTTATGGTGGATCTTCAATAATTGCGCGTGGAACTCTCACACGGTGCCATCTAGTGCGATGTACTGTCCCCATATATTCTAGGTGCCTGGTGGTCGGTCGCAGGATTTCTACTTTGCTTAGTAAGTTCCTTGTGTGCTTGATTATAAAGTCTTGCACAGTGTCCATATGTAGCTCATCATGCAACTCTCTCGTTCTGGCCCATCTAGGGACTCGTAGAATGAGTCGGAGGCATTTGTTTTGCAGTACTTGTAACACTTTTATGTTGGTGGGACATGCCGTTCCCCAAGACGAGCATCCGTGTGTCATGGCAGGGAGGACTGTGGATTTGTATAAACGTACTTTGGTCTGTGTGGCCATCTGGGTACTGTACAATAAATGAAACAGTTTATGGATTAATTTAATCATGTTTTCTTTCTTAAGTAAAATGTGTTGTTTAAATGTTAACTTATTATGGAGTTGCACTCCGAGGTATCGAACTTGTGGAGACCAAGGAATATTTGTATTGTTTATGTGGAGATTATGGCGTAGATCAGGTCGTCACTTGGTGAACACTACTGCCGGCATTTATCATGATCATATTTTGATGTGCCCAACTTTCAGTATGTGTAAGCTGATGCTGGAGTCGTGATGGCGGCGGTCAGACGCCGACTGCTAGCGAAGAATGCAGTGTCATCTGCGAACTGAGCAATTGTAACTTGGCGGAAGGTCACTAGGTCGTTAACATATAGGATGCATTTCCTCCTTTTTTTCTCTTTACTGTGATTTCAACTCCCCTAAACAGGGGCGGGCCGGCAGAAAAAAAATTGACAGAGGAGAAACATAAAAACACAAAGGACACAAAATTTGGAGATAACACATACATAAAACGGATATATAAAATGGAGATAAAACAACGTACATAAAATGGAGGAAAACGGTGGTGACATAAAAGATTCTGAATGGCGAAAGTGGTGATTAAAAACAGCTGCTCGAAGGTCAGTGGCACACACAATTAAAATGAGCGTAGGGTGGTGGCTATGGTGAGACCGTCCGCTATTGTGGAATTAAAACAAAAAACACAACACACACACGGAGAAATACACAAGTTAAAACTGACGGTGTTGGGTGCGGGTTGGCCGTCCACTGTTGTAAAATAAAACAATGTAGCTAAAATGCACCACACTTGTCGAAGCACTCACATGGAAGCACAAAGAAGGTTCCATAGATGGTGGAGCACTGACAGCATTGAAAATGTGGTGTGGGGGGAAAGGGGATTAGAGGAGGGGGAGAGGGTGGAGAGGAGCCTCAGGGCCGGTGGTGAAGGGATGGGGGGGGGGAAGAAGGATAGGGGAGGGCGGTAAGAGGAGGATCCAGAGGGACAGTTGGGGGAATGAGGAGGGGAGAAGGGACGGGAAGGGAGGGATAGTCAGGGCCCTCAGAGGAGAAGGGGGAGAGGGAGTAAGGGGAAGGATCACAGCTGGTATGAAGGGTAGATGTCAGGTCGGATGGCATCATCCAGGAGGGGGAGGATACGGAAGTTGCAACGGGAAAGGATCCAGAGGGTGGGCAAGTGGAGAGCAGGGGGAATACAGAGGTGGAGGCGCAGCAATGGACCAGGTGCAGAGAGGAGGGGATGGACTAGAGGATTAGGCGGATCTGATTTGCGGGATATGTAACGGAGGCGGAGATGTTCAATAAAGAGAACGAGTCAGGAGAAAGTAATGAGATTATAGAGGATCCGCGTGGGGGAGGGGGGATAAAGGGGGATACGGAAGGCGAGGCGGAGGGCATGGCGCTCCAGTATCTCCAGAGATTTGTAGAAGGATGGGGGAGCGGAGATCCAGGCGGGATGGGCGACACAGAGGACAGGGCGGATGAGGGATTTGTAGGTATAGAGGACGGTAGAAGGGTTGAGGCCCCATGTTCGGCCAACAAGGAGTTTGAGGAGGCAGAGGTGGGAGCGGGCTTTCTCTTGAATAGTGCGTAGATGGGGAGTCCAGGAGAGGGTGCGATCAATAGTGAGGCCCAGGTACTTTAGGGTAGGGTTGAGGCGGATGGGACAGTTATGAAGGGTCAGATAAAAATCTCAGGGACGGAAGGAAGGGGTAGTATGACCTACGATGATCGCCTGGGTTTTGGTAGGATTTATAGACAGGAGCCACTGGTTGCACCAAGCGGCAAAGAGGTCAAGGTGTTCTTGGAGCAGGCGGTTGGAATGGGCAAGGGTGGGAGCTAAGGCAAGGAAAGCGGTGTCATCAGCATATTGGAAAAGTATACGGGAGGGGCAGGCTGAGGCATATCTGAGGTATACAGGAGATACAGGAGGGGAGAAAGGACACAGCCTTGGGGAACACCAGCAGAGGGATAAAAAAAGACGGGAGTCAGTGTTGTGGATGGCGGGGCGGTTGGAGAGGAAGGAGGCAAAGACCTGGACGAGGTTGATGGGAAGAGCATAGGTTTGGAGTTTGAAAAGCAGGCCAGAGTGCCAGACCCGATTGTAGGCCCGTTCGAGGTCTAAGGACACAAAGATGGCGGCACGACGGGAATTTAACTGGAGGGAAAGGAGTTGCATAAGTCAAAGGAGTTGGTCGTCAGTGGAGAAGGAAGGACGAAAGCCACATTGGGTGTCTGGGAGAAGGTGGTGGAGGTAGAGGTGGTGATGGATGCGACGGGACAGAATGGATTCGAAGACCTTGCTGAACACTGGGGTGAGGCAAATCGGGCGGTAGGAGGAGGCATCAGAGGTGGATTTGTTGGGTTTGAGGAACATGAGGACTCGGGAGATTTTCCACAGGCGGGGGTAGCAGCCAGTGTAGAGGATGGTGGTATAGAGGGAAGCAAGAGTGGTGAGGAAAGGGAGGGGAGATTCTTTGAGGTGGCGGTATGTGATGCAATCGTGGCCAGGAGCCATGTGGCGTTTGGTGCGCAGTATCAATTGTATGTAGTGTGCAGTGATGGGGGTGTTAATGTCCGATGGGGGGATGTGGCCCAGGTAGTGGAAGCCGGGAGCCAGGGATGGGATGCAGACATCGGTTTTTTCATGGACATCTGGAAACAAGAAATAATCAAAGTTAGGATTGTCAAGAATGGAGAAGACATCAGAGAGGAAAGAGGCAAAATGGTTAGCCTTACTGGCTGGTCAAGGTGGAGGAGAGGGTACGTGGGCATAGGTTTCGATCCAGTGAGGCGGTGGAAGGCGTTCCAATACCGGGACGAGTTGATGGGGAGGTGGGCATTAAGCCGTGTCACTGTCTGATGCCAGTCCCAGCGTTTTTTTGGCAGTCAGGAGGCTGCGCACGTGTCGCTGGACTTGCCGGTGGCAGAGGTGTATCCCGGTCATGAGTTCGCAGGATGGAGTGGTATAGGCGGCAGGATTCCCACAGGAGAAGGACAGCCTGTGGAGGGAATGTGGGACGGTGCAGCTGGACAGATTTAGTAGGGATGTGGGAATGGATAGCATCAGACAAGGTCTGCTGAAGGAAGGAGGGAGCTTGGTTGATATCATCAGGAGAGTGGAAGGGGAGAGGGTGGCTTTCGACCTGACAGGTGATGGAGAGGCGAAAGGCATCCCAGTCTGCTCGGGAGTACTCATGGACGAGTTTAGGAGGTGGAGGCGGGCGAGGATTCTGTGGGTGATGGACATTGTGTGTGAGGGTAAGGAGAACAGAGTCGTGTTCAAAATGTTCAAATGTTTGTAGAGTCTATGGGACTTAACTACGGGGTCATCAGTCCCTAAACTTACAAACTACTTATGAAATACTTACAACTAAGGACGGCACAAATATCCATGCCCGAGGGGGGATTCGTACCCCCGACCGTTGTGGCCGTGCAGACTGTGACTGGAGCGTCTCAGTGTCCTCGGCCACCGCGGCCGGCAACAGAGTCGTGATCACTGCCTATGGGATCATGGGCGTCGGCGGTGATGGGGATTGGGAGAGACAATGATGACATCAGGGGTGGTGTTGCTACAGGGGGTGTGGCGTGGGAGTGGAACAATGTCGCTATTGATGGTAGGAATGAACTGCTGCCACCGACGGAGTTCGGCAGGAGTGGATATTGAGGTCAGCGGCGACCACATAGGTCGGGAAGGTGCTATCAAATGTTCAAATGTTTTGTATAGCTTATTGGACTTGACTACGGGGTCATCAGTCCCTAAACTTACAAACTACTTATGAACTAACTAATACTAAGGACAGCACAAATATCCATGCCCGAGGGGGGATTCGAACCCCCGACCGTAGTGGCCGTGCAGACCGTGACTGGAGCGCCTCAGTCCCCTCGGCCACCGCGGCCGGCCCCTGTTAACTCTTCCCTTCTTTGCCCACTACTGGTATTCCGTCTGACAAGGAGACAACATGGGTACTGGCGAAGGTGCTATCAATGTGAGAAAGGAAGTCATAAGGGGTGGGAACATGGGAACGGACATAAATAGTAACACAGGTGACAGAGAGGGAAGGGAGGAAGAGGGTGTGGATGAGATGTTCATAAGGGATGTTGAGGAGGGGATGTAGCCGAACCGGGTGGTGTCGGAGATGGCCGAAAGCTACTCGACCTCGTGGGGATGGGGAGAGTCGTGACGGTGTAGTATGTGGTACTGACTTGTATGTGAGGGAGGAGGAAGGTTTCGTTGAGGAGAAAGGTGTCGTTCCTTCTTTCCCTAACCGTATCAATCTCACAGTGCATATCTTCCGTGTGAGAACGTCGATTATCGTCCGGCGCCTGTTCGTACGGGCGATGAGGTCGGCTACACTGTGCCCGTGCACACAGTGGAGTACTGATTTGAAACCATCGGCCGCGGCATTCCGCCGATGCGGGTCCCCGGTAAAACCCACCCATATCGGAGCCACTGTGACACCAGCAATAATTCGACGAGAGGCCCGGGCGCGCTGGAGGCTGCCATTACCTGCTTCGCCAGTCGGCCGCTGGTGGCGCGCGCGGCCGCTGCAGTTGGCGCGCCGGCTGCTAGATGTCGCGGGCGCCGCGGCCGCCGGCCGGCCACCCACCTGCCGCCCCCTTACGTAAGCCGCTGTGCCGCGGCTGCGGCGGCTGCGGCCTCGTGAGTCACGGCTTATCACCGGCCGGTTATCGCGCATCGCTCACTCACCCTGCCCCCCCCCCCAGCACACACACACACACAGAACGCCCGCTGTTCGTGGCCGCGGCCCGCTTTTGTGCCTCGCCCCTCTCGTTTCTGGCCGAGACGCACCTCGGCAGATAGAAATTCCGTGCCAGAGACGAGAAAGAGAAAGAGAGAGACGGATGACCTTGGAGCGCGAGTTATACCGATAGCGCGGGAGGTGAACAAACGCGGCACGGCGAGGCGCCTCGGCAGCGGTCGGCCGCGGTCGGCCGCCGCCGTGGCGGCCCCGGGCGGGCCGAGTCTGCGCGGCTCAGCAGAGGAATGCCGGCGTCCCACACACCGCTGCCTCCACAGCCGGACACAGTGGCGCACCGCGAGCGCGGGAGCACGAGCAGTGGAGACTTCTCCTGAACCGAGGCGTTTCACATGTGCTCAATAACGTTCACGTCTAGGAGGTCTGGTGGGCAGCGGAGGTGTTTAAACTCGGGAGAGTGTTCCTGCAGCCACTCAGTAGCAATTCCGGACACGTGGGAATCCGCGTTATCCTAATGGAATTGCCCAAGTCGGACGAAATGCGCAGTGGACTCCTGTCATCAGGCAGGACGTGCCACCTGTCAGACGTACGCCTCTCCGCGTCATTATTTTAAGTCTCGTTTCCGCCGGTTGTCCTAGGTGTCGGTGGCCGAGTAAAGAGAGACCGACATAGGAGGTAGGATGCACGCGTGTGCAGGTACGGAGGTGACCAGAGAGTGCGACAGTAGAAACTAGAAAAACTAGGCTAAATCAGAACGAGATACATATTTCGCAGAGATGGTACAATACTTATCTTGGAGAGCAGCAGACTAGTAGAATGTTGATACATATTTTGGATAGAGGCCTGCCTACTGATGATTCCTAGTACCTATCCGATAGCCAAGTCTTAACTGGTGCCTATTTGATTCCCAAGTGGCCGATGCCGTTCAGTGGTGGCCACGAGCGGAGTTGCAGCAGAGGGCGCTCGTGGCTGACGTCGTAAGAACGTCGCGCCGTGCGTGCATGGCGGCGCGCGGCGAAAGTACGTGGCGCGCTTCATACTTGTGCGACACCACACATTACATACTTGTGCGACAGCACACATTACAGGGCGTCCATCGGCTCCAACTGCCCCCTGCCGACTCGCAGGCTCTGCGGCTTCACCGAGTTGTCTCTACACCCGCACACGACAATCCCAGAAACGAGAATCGTCAGACCGGGCAACACGTTTCCAATAATCGACAGTCCAAAGTCGGTGTTGACGAGCCGAGTCGAGGCGTAAACCATTGTGTCGTACAGTCAGCATAGCTCTACGAGTGGGCATTTGGGTTCGAAAGCCCAAATCGATGACGTTTCGTGGAATGACGTGGCACTGAAATCCGCAGCAATTTGCGGAAGGGTCGCACTTGTGTCACGTTGAACCTTTCTCTACAGTTGTCCTCGGTCCAGTTTTCGGCAGTATCGTTTTGCGGCCGCAGCAATGTCGTAGACTTGGTGTTTTATCGGATTCCAGTTATTCGTGCTGCAGTCGTAAAACAGTCTTACGGGAGAATCGCGCTCAGACTCTCTTAAACTGTGGTAAACTGCCACCGCAGCGGCAGTCACTGATCCTACTCCTGCGGCACACTGCTGTTGTATACAAGCGTTGCCGTCCGCAGCGCTGTCGTCTCAAGGTTTACTTGTTTCTGTGTTTGCATGCGCATACATTAACGTTTCTTTGGCTGTACGTTATCCCTTTAAATGTATGATTTTTTATTTGACGCTGTCAAAACTACCACGATTAATGTATAGTGCATATATACTGAAAAAAATAAGGAAAAAACACATTTCCTGAAAAATTATTAAGCACTACTAGCAACAAAACGTTCATAGCTGGTCAGCTACATAGTGCCTCCATGATGTACCCGATGCAGTAGACGTCACTACATTTCAAAAGCCTCTATCTTCTTCCTGTCCGCACTGTTTATCGTCCATCTCGCGCTCCCATACAAGGCCACATTCCACACAAATGCCTTCAGAAAGGAGTTCCTTACACTTCAATTAATATTTGATGTTAAGAAATTTATCTTTCTCAAAAAAGTTTTTTTCCCATTGCTATTCTGAATTTTATATCCTCTGTACTGTGACCTTCGCATGTTATTTTACTGCCCAAGTAACAAAACTCACATACCTCCTTTATTGTTTCGTTACCTAATCTAACTTCTTCAGCATCGGCCGATTTTCCTTAGACTGCACTCCATTACCCTCGTTTTCCTTTTGTTAATGTTCATTTTATAGACACCTTTCAACACACTGTCCATTCCGTTCAACTGCTCTTCCAGGTCTTTTGCTGTCTCTGAGATAATTACAATATCATTGGCAAAACGCAATGTTTTTATTTCTTCACCCTGAGCTTTAATTCCTTCTCCAAATTTCTCCTTGCTTTCATTTATAGCTTGCTCAATGTACAAATTGAATAGCATTGGAGAAATGCCACAACTCTGTCTTACTCCCTTCCCAACCTCTGCATCCCTTTCATGCCCTTCAACTCTGATAACCGATGTCTGGTTTTTGTATACGTTGTAGATAAGCTTCCGTTCCCTATATTTTACTCCTGCTGAATTCAGGATTTGAGAGAGTGTATTACAACATTGTCAAAAGTTTTCTCCAAATCTAAAAAAGCTTGCAATGTAGGTTTCCCTTTCTATAATCTATCTTCTAAGATAAGCCATAAAGTGAGGATTGCCTCCTTTGTTCCTACATTTCTCCTGAATCCAAAGTGATCTTCCCCAAGGTCAACTTCTACCAGCTTTTGCATTCTTCTGTAAATAATTCGTGTTAAAATTTTGCAACCATGACTTATTAAACTGATGGTTCTGTAATTTTCACATCTGTCTGCACCTGCTTTCTTTGGAATGGTGATTATTACATTTTTCTTAAAGTCCGAGGGTATGTTGCCTGTCTCATGTATCTTACGCACCAGGTGATATAGTTTTGTCATGGCTGGTTCTCCCAGAGACCTTAGTAGATCTGTGGGAATGTCATCTATTCCTGGGGCCTTGTTTCGACGTAGGTATTTGAGGGCTCTGTCAAATTCCTTTCACAATGTGGTATCTCCAATTTCATCATCATCTATTTCCCCATCCCTTATTACAATATTGTCTGTAAGTTCATTTCCTTTGTAGAGCCCCTCTATATACTCTTTCCCCCTTTCAGCTTTCCCTTCTTTGCTGAGAACTGGTTATCCATCTGAGTTCTTTATATTTATACCGTTTTCTTTCTCCACATGTTTCTTTTATTTTCCTGTAGCCGTATCTATTTTCCCCCTATTTATACATTCTTCTACTGACTTGCATTTGCCTTCTAGCCACTCTTACTTAGCTATTTTGCACTTCCTGTTAATCTCATTTCTTAGTCGTCTGTACTCCATTTTGCCTGTTTCATTTACTGCATTTTTATATTTTCTCCTTTCACCAATTAAATTTAGTATCTCCTGTGATATCCACGGATTTCTTGTAGCTTTTGCCTGTCTTCCTATTTTGTCCTCTGCTGCCTTCACTATTTCATCTCTCAATGCTACCCATTCCTCTTCTACTGTTTTATTTCCCCCCATTTCTGTCAATTGTTGCCTAAAGCCCCCTCTGAAATTCTTAAGCACTTCAGGTTCCCTCAGTTTATCCAAGTCTCATCTCCTCATCTTCCTACCGTTTTGTAGTTTCTTCAGTTTCAGCCTACAGTTCATAACCAACAAGTTATGGTCAGAGTCTATATCTGCCCTTGGGTATGTCTTACAGTTTAAAACCTGGTTCCGAAATCTATGTCTTAACATTATAAAATCTATCTGGTATCTTCCAGTGTCTCCTGGTCTCTTCCACGTAAACAATCTTCTTTTGTGATTCTTAAACCAGGTGTTTGTTATAACTAAATTATGTTCCGTGCAAAATTCTACCAAGAGGTTTTCTCTTTCATTTCTTTTGCCCAGTCCATATTCACCTATTATCTTCCCTTTCGTTCCTTTCGTTACTATCGAATTCCAGTTTTCCATGACAATTAAGTGTTCCTCTCCTTTAATTTTCAGAATAATTTTTTTTGCCTCCTCATACATTTCTATGATCTCTTCATCTTCGGCAGTGCTACCTGGCATGTAAACCTGTACTTCTGTGATCGGTGTTGGCTTCATGTCTATCTTGACTGTGATAATGTGATCACTGCACTGCTCATAATAGTTTACCTGTGCTCCTATTTTCTTATTCATTATCGAACCTACTCCTGTAACACGCCCAACTGGTTTTGTATTTTATAATCCTGTACTCACCTGACCAGAAATCCTGTTCCTCTTTCCACCGAACTTCACTAATCCCCACTATACCTAACTTCAACCTATCCGTTTCCCTTTCTAAATGTTTTCTAATTTTCCTACCCGATTAAGGGATCTAACATTCCACTCTCCGATATGTAGAACCAGTGTTGTCTTTCCTGATGATGACATCCTCCTGAGTAGTCCCCGCCCGGAGATCCGAATGGGGGACTATTGTACGTTCGGGATATTTTACCTGAGAAGATGCCATCATCATATATTCATACAGTAGAGCTGCATGTCCTCGGGAAATGTAACGGCTGTAGTTTCCCCTTACTTTCAGCCTTTCGCAGTAACTGTGTGGCAAAGCCACATTAGCTGATGTTACAAGGCCAGCTTAGTCAATCATCCAGGCTGTTGCCCCTGTAATTACTGAAAAGGCTGCGGCCTCTCTTCAGGAACCGTATGTTTGTCCGGCCTCTCCACAGATATCCCTCCGCGGCTGCACCTACAGTACGGCTATCTTTTATAACATTGGGATATTCCTCCTCTTATTCCTTTTTTAATCATCAAAGTCATAATGTAATACTGTAATTGTAATTTCACTTTTGTAATTTTAAGCATTGCATCCCATGCTAATCCTGGAGCTGTACAATACCAAGATGGATCTTAATCATATGCTTCAATACAAGTTTTTCTAAAATTTTCAAACGCATCAGCCAATAACAATACATAATTTTTAAGATACTGATCATGATCTTCACCAATATTTGTCATATTAATTTGTTTCCAGACTAATTTTGAATTTTTATAATCTTCATGACTGCCAGGTACTTAAATGTGATTTGCAGAGTATCCCATGTAGATGTAGATTTCACAGTCATTCAGATTATTGTAAAATTCTCCTCTCGTGGAAGTCGTGGTTCTTCAAATTTCTTCCTAGAATCCATGTAATCATTGACATATGCAGTGCTCACTCGACCTGTATGTGGATGGGATCCACAATTTTATGATGTGACATTATTTTTTAAATTTTACTTTTTAATCTATTGACATGAAGTCAGCCACATTTTATTTAACAACTTTTTTAATGTGAGCTTTATGTATACTTCTGAAGAAGGCAAAACTTATTTTGCCGAAACCTAGGTAAATGTTTATACATGTAAACCATTTTATACAACTGGTCGGCTGAAACTGTGTTGACTTTTGGATCCTGTTCCACCGTTGCTGAATTGCAGCCATGTTTAAAATTTTAAAATGTTTAAAATTTTGTAATCATTTACACTCTTTTCTGATCATTAAACTGTATAATTCTTATGTTTTTCATTTGATTCTTTTTCAAATTTGATGCAACTTTGTCAAGTGAAGAAGTCGTAAATTTATATCTCATCTTCGGTGTTTCTGTCTTCTTTCCAAAAGTAATATATCTATCCTCATTATTTGATATGAAATCTATTTCTTTCCTACCATAACCAAGTTCTTTCACAAATAAATGTGAATACTATCCTGATAAATTGTGTAAATAAACTTATACAGACCTCTTATCTTTTAACTGTAAATTGCAATTACAGTAGAGTCTCGAAAACTCGGACGAATGTGGACCGAAGGCTGGCCGAGTTTGTGAAAATGCCGGGTTATCGAGACGGCATTAGAAAAAGAATACGTGAGATTGTTTTCTTATAAACAGTTTCTATTGTTACTATGGAATAAAATAAAAATGATCGAATACGGTAACACTAAATAAATTTAAGACAATATCTTACAAATGATATTCGTTACTTACACTCACATGGACATCACAAAAAGCGGTTAAGAAAAGACAAAGGCTGTAGGCAGACTGAGTGTCACATCAGTGTGTTTGTTTTCTGCTATAACCATGTTCATCATTTACCCATCACACCTAAGTTGATTTTAAACGACACTGTAAAAAGAGTGCACTCTTGTAGTATTGATCATGACTGTTTTTAGTATGAAAATGCATCTACATACTGCATTAATGAAATTCAAAGGAGTCTTAAATAGTGTAACTGGCACAAGAAAAGATAATATCTTGGCCGATACGTAGCAAAGCCCGTAACTGCTATACTCTCTGATTTCACTTGTATCCTGCATTCTGCGAGCCCGGAATAATTCCAGGGGGTGTGCCGGGATGTGGCCAAGTTATCTGGACTGCCGGGTTACAGAGTGCAAAGTTTTCAGGACTCTACTGTATTACACAATGGATTTATATATTTACCAGTCAAATGATCATGATGACGAACTTTTTTAGTTTTCTGTGAGTAATGACATCAACACAATGTACAAAATTTAGATTTTTTTTGTCTTGATTGTTTTTCGAGAGTTAATGTTCTCATTTCTTAAATTTCAGAACAAACTCTCCCAATTTATTCAACTTCTTGTTTGATAAATAATATAAATTATTAGACAGTTTATTTCTCTATAAACAACAGAAAGTTTAAAATGTCCATTTAAATATTTTAAATAATAACAAAATTCCCTTGGTTTATGTATTTGTAATTTCATTCAACATGACATTTTGGGTTTGGTTTACAGTTATCCATTTTTAATAACAAACTGACAAAATCAGCATAAATAAAAAATGGAACTTTCTATGTACATTGATAATTTTTGAAATGGATATAGGAAACCTTTTTCTGGCATTTCTACTTTTAATGGCTTGTTAACCAAACAATTTTTTGTACGATCATCTAATTTTATCTTACTCTTAAAATGCTGTAAACGCATGTCACACATAAATTTTGATTCTTTATGTTTTGAGATTTGGGCTGAAATAAGTCGAGATAAATCTCTAATCCAACAATAATGTGAGTTTCTATTATTTTAAAATAAAATAAATTTACATTTTCCTTAATGTTTGTAATTTTAATGATACATTTGATATTTTTCATCAGATGAGTGAACATTGATAGATTTTAGTTTCAATTTTTTGAATATGATCAATTCAACCAGAAACTAAATATTAGGTAATTTTTCTTCAATTTCTTTTACAAATGCTCTATAATTATTTGTTCTATCTGAATTTTCACATTTCTGTATATTTGCTGGATTTAATCTAGTAGCTACAGTTCACAGAAAACATTCTTGAACTTTTCTTTTTATTAATACAAGCCTGCTTATTATGATGAACCTCTTACGGGAACATAATTATTAATTTCTATCCATTGATTCTGTTTAATGCCCAGGCTGAGCCTTTAGCTTGACAATTGGACATATTTGTTAAAATACCTCACCTCCCTGACTAAAATGTATTAATGGAATCCTTCTCAGTAATGATGGTATAGGTCTGTGTTTGATGCCCAAATTCCTGAAGCTTATTATTTGTCTGCATTCTGTACTCACAAAAAAAATTAAAATTTGCCTTCAAACCACATTTTTAAATTTTCTTTAACTATTTGCTTAATTTTTGGTTTCACTGCATTTAAAAAATGGTTAGGTTCAACTGAGTTTATAATATTTTCAAAATTTATAATCTGTAATCTTTTTTAAAAATCCTGTATCTACTTGATAATAACTAATCATTTATTTCTCAGTTCTTTCCTCAAATACATTAGTAGAAAATGGAAATATTTTTTTGAAAAATTTCATCATGAAATTTATAATAGCAGTCATTTTGGTATAGATATAGGTTGATGAAACAAATCATTATGAAAAGAAAATTCATGTAATGTATTTAAATTAATTAATTCTGATTTCTTTTAATTTTTAAAACTTATAATACCAAGATTTTTTGTTGAAGTTTTGTGCTGCTTAATATTCATCATAGATAACAAAATTTATAGAAATAAAGATTATTAAGATTATTTTTCTTACTGTGAAAGCTTAATGTCACAAGTAGCTGGATCTATTTATAATTATTATTCAGTATTTTAGTGTCTATGAGTTTGTTATGAATTAAGGATTTTTCATGTCATTTACGTTTTCACCTAGCTACACTCCTACCAATTCACAGATAACTTTTTCAAACATTTCATCCTTATTAATGTCGTAATACCTCTTAGTATAATAAAAGGCACATTGAGTACACATATTGCAATGAAAATGTTACTACTTTTGTGTGAATTCATTTTATTTATAAATAGTATTAGCTTTGAAAAAATACAACATACCATTAATGTATCTAAATTCTGAAATTATACCAGTTGATAATCCATAAAATTCTCTACTTATAATATCATGTACTTTGTATTTAAAATTATATTCATCTGTATCAGCATAGCAAAAGTCATTGAAAAACACAAATGTTCTACCAGAATGTGTGTTCACTACAATATGAATTGTATAATCATATGTAATCCTATACTCGATAGTGGTGTTGGATATCCTTACATTAATTGTAGTGTATCTAAATGCATCATACATATCATATTATTATTAAATATTACAATTTCACCACTAGGTCTTTGGTATATACCACTTATAGCTTGTAAATTTTGAGGTAAAAATGTTAACCAATCGCTTACCAATTGTGGTTTCGTATCATTACCAATTGACTCCCATTTTTTTTACAAAAATATATAAATTTCCATCTGCAAATATTAAGTGACCAATATGTTTATTTTCACATAATTATTAAATTCATTCAACTGGTTTATTTGAAGTAATTGTTGTTGATATTGGTATAGATGGTTTTGTTGGTGATATACTACCTCACAAGCTCTGAATAACATTAATATCATCTTGCAATAATTGTAAATGTGATCCATGATTGTATGCATACATTATTGATCTGTACACATCTGAGTGCTGTTAACCTAATGTGTGACCAATTTCATTCAATAATACTTGAACTAGATTTGTTTGGTACTCTGGTCTGTTTTCATCAATTTCCAAATACCACAATTCATCATCATGCATATGAATTTCTACTGGATTATTATTCAAAGTTGGAAAAAATGCATGTCCTAACACATTACCCTTTCCATTTAATTCCTTTGAACAATGCATATTTTTATCAACTTCATGTCTGTGTTTTCATTTGTTGTTTGTAATTAAAATATTAGGATTATTGCTATCATGATAAAATTGAATATTGACATATTTTTGCCAGAAATTAAACGCTGTTTCTGCTACTTATAATACCATTTTACACATTCTTTTATAATGCCATTTTATATTTTTCTTATTCCATTTATACACAAGCATATTTCTCCAGTGCATCAGTAGGAGCTCTCGTCTGAACTGAAAGCTTCTGTAAATGGTTTGGGATAATTGTTTTAGTCTCTTGTGCTGCACTGTCTTAGATATTTTGTAGGGTGTGTGGGGTTGATAAGTAGCTTGAGGTGTTGTGGTTTCAAATATTAAAGTGCAAGAAGTTTTAGTTTCTTAGAGATAGTTGCTATGTGATTTATAGAGGTTAGTAATTACCCATGTGTTTGGCGTTGAAGTAAATTGTTAATTTGTGGTTTCAAACATTAAAGTCTATGGCTATCATGAATTGAGTTAGGTTGATAGAGAACAGTCAGTCATGTTGACATACTTACTGTCGTCAGAGATCATTAATTTCCATGTGATTAGAGTTTGATGTGAATTGTTAACATGTGGGCTTAAACACTATTGTGTAAGGCTATTCTGATTTGTGTTTTAGGATGATAGAGCAGATGGTCATGTCAACTGTTTGGTCGCCAGAGAGAGAGTGCCAGAATTCAAGGGGTTTGGAATTGAATTATTAAGTTTGGAGATTGTTCTGAGCACATTTTGATAGGTAGTTTAATTATTAGAGTGCTGTCATGTGAAAAATATGGTTATTTAATTTAAAGCAGTTGTGAAATAGGAGAGAAAGGTTCAGGAAATAATAATGATTGATTAGAATCATGATGTTTCACTGCTACAGTTTCTTGTTAACAAATATATATTTCATAATTTTAGTGGCGTTTGAGACCGCCTGTAGAGTGAAGGTGATCTGAACTGTTTGGTGCACATGCCCTAAGGGAGAGTTGTCACAATCTGTCTGTACAGTGGAGCATGTTGTTGTGTCACTCATCAGTGTATGCCAACTCATTGCCCTAGTGACTCGCCATTAGTGCCTGGACTAGTTGCCGCCACCCACCAGTAGGCGGTGTCCGAGATCTACTCAGTGTAGGGAGCAAAATACTCGTTATGCTGGTTTCATAGGCGAGTTCCCTTAACTGTGCTGCATCACCTGGAGTCATCAAGTATCATGCATTTCTTGGGTTTCTATCAAGAGAATGCTTTGGTGTATGTGAGATTGCTTAAAGATCCATAATTTAAGTGCTTAAACTTTTAGCACTGTTTCTTGAATAGTCTGTAAGACTATCTATGTAGCTTGCTGAGAAAAGACTGTCACGATAGTAGAAGAGGCTAGAGTGGCGTGCGTCAGACGGTGCTGACAACAACAGCTACTGATGGCCTCTTGAGACCTTCTGGCTGAAGAAGAAGATGAGGAGCGGGGGAAATAGTTAACAACGAACTCTATTGCAGAGAGATTGAACTGCTCTCAGTCACAGGAATGTTCACCAGAGGACTCACAGGTCGTCTGCATGTGTGTGAATCATGAATAACATTATAAGTACTAGCATAAGTACATAAAAATGTAATTGTGTAAGCAATATGACCTGTAATTAAGGTTCAATATATCATATTATCTAAACTGAGAGTACGGTATATGTAGCCCTAACCTTAGTGAATGGGTCACAGGCGGTTTCTGATAAACGAAATGTTGCTTCTGACATCACTGGAATTTGCTTAAACATTTGTTGGTGAATCTTACTTAACTTCAACGTGGAAGCTGCTGCTGCTGGAGACAATGTCCTCAGTCAGCTGGCTATTGGAGTAGATTGACTAAGATTCATAGTGACGGGAGGGGTGCGAGGTTGTGGTGCTGTCATCTATTGGTGAAATTTATGTTTTTCCCGCAAAAATATTGGGAATGGCCAAAAGCAAGCAAGAAAAAATTCGAAATTCAAATATCTGGTAGACTCCATCTTAAATTATGTCATGGGGGAATGGGGAGAAGGGGCCGTGGGCCTAGTGTCATGACAACCTCTAGTTTCCCACAAAAAATTTTGAGTTACTGCCAGTAGCATCCAATATTTCCCAGTAGCCGTCATCTCGAATTACACCATAGGGGTGGGGGGAAGGGGGGGCATGGTCCTGGGTTTTCTCTGGCGGAAACAAAGTCATCTTGGAATACTGGAACAGTACAGTGTTGCTAAGTCTTCGACTACATCATAGGGGGAGAGGGAGGACATCTAGCAACACTGTCCAAATCCCACATTGCTCCACTAATGACATGCAGGATGCCTCGCAAAAGTAGGCGTCAACTGTACAGTCAGATCAGTGCGTTTCGAAGAGGGCGCATTATTGGAATGAGAGAATGTGACACATCAATCCAAGAAATTACTATGCATGGGGATGAAGTCTTTCTGCAGTGCAAAGGTGTGTGTGCAATTGTTCACAGAAGATCATAGAACATGATGAGTTTAACTTCTGCTATTCTGATGAACACTCGCCAGACGACACAGACTGTCGAATCAGGCATCTTGCAAGCGAAAAACACCGATTGATAAAATGTAGCAAATAAATGTACTATGTAGCAGAAAATTTGTTACGTTCAGATAATCCTTGGGACTGAGAGCTGGCTTCATCCCGAATTAGGAATCTCTGAAATACTAAGACTGGAACATACATAAGAAAGACGGATCAGTCACAATTGAATGGGGTATATTCATTGTAGTCGACAAATATATATAGTTTCTACTGAGATCTAAATCGAGAATAACTGTGAAGTTACCAGACGCGTAAAACGGGTATAGGAAAAATCAAGTTAAGAGTTGTTTTAGTGTCATCAAAGAATGTCTGCACTCAGTAGTGCGAAGGTACTCACACTATGCATTATTAGTTCGTGGCCACTTTAACCAACAGAGTATACACTGGCAGGTCTAAGGTATCACCAAGTGGTACAGACGTCTTTTGTAAACTAATATGATTCTGATGTCGTCATAACCACAAGTTAATAAATCAGTCAAGGATGTTAGGAGGGTATTTATGCTTAGAAAGAGCTGATAAGAAATTGCTAGCGTCCCACTTAAAGCCTGATCTGGCATCATTTAGTTCTGGCGCAAGGAAAGTAAAGAAATTATCGGCATATTTGAAATACATTGTAAATAAAGTGATGGAGAAATGTGTGTCTACAATATATTTTGGATCATCACACAAAGTCCCAGAAGGGGAACACAGTAACATGCATCCATGATATAGAGAAGCAGCTTTGAGAGATCAAGTCAAATGAGTCGCCAGGACTTTAGATTTTACAAAGATTACTCTACGGCATTGGTTCTTCATTTAGCTTATATTTATCGCTAATCCTTGATCCAGTCCAAAGTCTCAAGTCACTGAAAAAAAGAGCAGGCAACTCACGTTTGTAAGAAAGGTAATTGAACAGACCCACATAAATACAGACGAACATGGTTGGCGCCAGTTTACTTTAACCTTCTTAAACACGTTTTCAGTTCAAATACAGTAAATTTCCTTGAGACGGAAAGCGTCTGTCCATGCATCAGTATAGCTTAATGGAAGCATCCGCCGTGTGATACTCAGCTCCCCCTTTTCTCAGATTACATTTTATCAGCCACGGATGAAGGGCAACAGGCCGACTGCTAACCATGTTAAGAGCATATGAAATAGTTTCGCAGATATGCGTGAGTCTCGAAGACTTCGTAATAGAACCGCTGTCCTCAATAGCTGGTGTTCATCAGAGAGAAAGGTATCGTGAGGAGTGCTGCAGCGAAGTGTGATAGGAGCGCTATTATTTTATGTCTACATAAACGATCTGACGGACAGAGTCCTGAGCAATCTGGATCTGTTTCCTGATGATTATGTGGTGTACAGGAAGGTGTCGTCATTGTAGTGGGTTACAGGATGGCTTAGACAACATTTACAGTTGGTGTGAGGAAAGGCAGCTAGCACTAAATATAAGGTGATGCAGACGAGAGGGAAAAATAATATGATAATATTTGAATACAGCAATAGTAGTTTGCTGCTTGATACAGTCGCATCTATTACATATCTAGGCGAAACGGTGCGAAGCGACAGGGAGTGAAATGAGTATTTAAAGACAGTCCTGGGGAAGGCGGGTGGTCGACTTAAGTTTATGGGGAGAATTTTGGGAAGTTATGGATGGTTGGATAGATTTTGAAAGGGACTAAACGACAAAGGTTATCAGTCCCTTGGGAAGTTATGGTTCATCCGTAAGGGAGACCGAGTTTAAAACGTTTGTGCTTAATTGCTTGTGATCCCCACCACTTCAGTTGAAAGAAGCAACCACAGGTGAGCTGCTAGTTTCAATACTTCCAAGTCAGAGAAATGCGCGAGTGTTAGAGAGCCGCACTGGAGAGGCCGAACGGTATAAAGCACCATGCTGCGGAGCGCGCGGTTGCTCGCCGTCGGGGGTTCGAGTCCTCCCTCGTGTAAATTAATGTTAGGTTGTGTTCATAAAGACTGCGGTGTGTAATTGTCTGTTTGGCATAAACTTCTGAAAACACTTCCATCGTTGAGATTAGAAATAATAATAATAGTAATAACACCGCCATGCATTGGTTCTATGGCGTAGGACTAAACTATTTATCAGTGTATGCTGACGTATTAGAATGTTGCAGTGTTGCACTGGGGACAATGTAGTTATTCTGTATGCAGTGCTCCATATTATCGAAAAGTCGACGAATACCGAAAGAGTTCACGTCAGTTTAAATAAGACGTCATGGTGGTGTCAATGTGCAATAAAGTAAGTCTGGGTAATCGTTAAAGGAATGGCGTCAGCTGATCGTCTGTATAGAACTTTCATTTAAATATGGTATTTCCAGTGAATTTTCTTGACCACTCTTTCAGCTAATGGATGTCCCCCCGTCCTGCAGTGATTACTTCGTAAAGCACGAAGTTGAAATCGATCTTGCGTAATAGAACTATATATTCAGAAATCGGATTATAACTCAAAGTGCAATAGTCTCTGCAAAAGAAGACATCTTTCTCTATCTTAATGTAGTCCGCACCAAAAGCAAGTAATTACAAATTTTAATCACAATATTATTGTACCGCTCAATTTTGAAAGCGGGGAGGTTACTGATGAGTTTGTCGCTCGCGTGTGTATTTTATCTCTAGTGGCAGGCACAGAGCAGAAATATCTTTGGACTGAACATTCAGATGCCCAGAACAGATTTTCTGTCCTCACCTGATATTGGGAAAAATCTACTAATCGATGACTTAATCTTGGTCCTTTTTTTGTTCGGTTAAGACGTATGACTATGTGTAATTGGTCCTTTTAGCGACGCTTCCATAACTTTCTTGTTGCTTCTGTAACACATTTATTTAGATATTATTTCATGTTACGTGGTTGCTCTGCTAAAAGGAGGTGGGGCATCTTTGCAGCCAATGCGGTACAAACCAATCTTAGGAGCAAATAAATGTTTGGAAAGAGTGGATTTGTTTGTTGAGAAGATGCACAGAATCCAAAGCTCACTCCACAGATATTTCTACTCTATGTATAATTTAGTGGTTATACCCGTCAAAAGATGCACTTCTTTTCTTTACATGACATTGCAAAGCATATGGGATGCAGCTAGGAAGAAAAAAAAGTGTGTACTACCTGGGCTAAACTTTACTTGCAGTGGCGGTGGTTTAGTTTGCTATCGTTAGCAACGAACTATTCGCTTTAGGAGGATGATTAATTTACTGACCAGAACAGCAAAAATTATGTATTTCATCTTGAACATAAATAATTATTCCCCTTATTCTACGTGACTAATTTTTGAAACAGCATTCAACGGCCGTTGCCAACATCAGCTCACAATGTATGTTTGTATTTGCAGAGATAAGATTGCCGCTCTTAATTCAAAATGTTTGACAATGTTGAGTGGAATACACTCTTTCAAATTCTGATGTCATCAGGGGTAAAATACAGGGAAAGGAGAGTTATTTACAACTTGTACAAAAGCCAGATCGCACTTATTAGACTCGAAGGGCATGAAAGGGAAGCATTAGTTGGGAAGGGAGTAAGACAGGGTTGTAGCCTTTCTTCAATGTTAATTCAATTTGTACATCGAGCACGCGGTGAAGGAAAGCGAGGAAAAATTTGGAATAGGGATTAAAGTTCAGGGGGAAGAAATAAAAACATTGCGTTTTGCTGATGACATTGTAATTCTGTCAGAGACAGCAAAGGACCTGGAAGAGCAGTTGAATGGAATGGACACTGTGTTGAAGAGAGCGTATAAAATTAACATTAACAATAGCAAAACAAAAATAATGGAATGCGGTCTAAGAAAATTAGGTGATGCTGAAGGAATTAGATTAGGTAACGAAACAATGAAAGTGGTAGATGAGTTCTGTTACTTGGGTAGTAAAATAACATGTGATGGTCGCAGTACAGAGGATATAAAATGCAGAATGACAATGGGAAGAAAAGCATTTTTGAAAAAGAGAAATTTGCTAATATCGAATATTAATTTAAGTGTAAGGAAGTCTTTTCTGATGGCATTTGTGTGGAGTGTTGCCTTGTATGGGAGTGAAACATGGACTATAAGCAGTGCGGACAGGAAGAGGATAGAGGCTTTTGAAATGTGGTGCTACAGAAGAATGCTGAAGATTAGGTGGGTAGATCGCATAACTAATGAAGAGGTACTGAACAGAATTGGTGAGAAAAGGAATTTTTGGCATACCCTGACTAAAAGAAGGGATCGCTTGGTAGGACACATTCTTAGACATCGAGGAATCGTAAATTTAGCATTGGAGGGAGGTGTGTGGGGTAAAAATCGCAGAGGGAGACCAAGAGACGCGTATAGTAAGCAGATTCAAGTGGATGTGGGTTGTCGTTCTTATGAGGAGATGAAAAGGCTTGCTCAGGATAGAGTAGGGTGGAGAGCTGCATCAAACCAGTCTACGGACTGAAGACCATAACAGCAACAATTCAAAATCAAGTAGGTTTTGTTCAAAATCTGTTACTGAGGGAATAAGCACAACACGATCATGTATTGTTTCTTTGCAGCACTACAAAACCAACAGCACGTTTAGTGGTTCGTTGCTGTTCTATAGCATAACCATCGAAAAGAAATAAAAAATTAAAAAATGCAGCAGCGCCAACTATTATTTCTTTGGTGCACTACGCAACTAACGGGCCTCTATCTGTTCTGTACAGTACTACATCGTTTTCTAGGCATTCCTAAACAGAATCGACTCAAGATGCAATAAGTACGCACCGAAATCAGAAAGGAAAAAACATAAATTCCGGTTTTTTTTTTTTTTTTTTTTTTTTTTTTTTTTTTTTTTTTTTTTTTGTAAGAATGCTTAGTAAATGAAGACATCGATAGACGCGAAGGAAAGTCGTTATGTTTTAAAATCAAATTATACCCGTGGAAGGAAGCACTTTTTTTTTCTTTCCATGGCATTGCAAGGCATACGGAATACAGATAGTAAAAAATTATTTTTTATGCCGTACCTGGATTAAATTTTACTTTCAGTGGCAGAGGTTTAGTATGTTAGCGTTGGCAACGAAATATTTGCTATAGGGGGATCATTAATGTACTGATCGGAACAACCATTAATTATTTATTTCATTATCAACACTAAGAATTATTCCCCTCATTGTAGGCTATGTGACTGATTATTCAAAAAGGATTCAACGGCCGTTACCAACATCAATACACAACACCGCTGCTGTAAGGAAAATCATAGCCTTTGTTTCAGTGTATTACACCAAGTTATGAGAATAAATAATGCAGCATCGCCATCTATTAGTTATTTGCAATACTATGTCAGTAACAGCGCCTCTATCGGGTCTTTGCTATACTACGCTGCATTTCATGCATAGCATACATCAGAAACTACAAATTACGATATCTTTTCTTCCCCTGATCCGATTTTGATTAAATGAAGCTTATATATTGCCCCAAGGTACTCTCAGTTGGCCTTTGAAACCCAATGAAAGTTCGTGTAGTACTTTTGGAGATTTGCTGCTTCACACCATACACCACAGCATAGCGTACATATAAAATTACAAAGTACGGTATCTTTCTTTCCTTTGATCCGATATTCTTTTTTCCGTGATCCGATTTTTATAAAACGAAGTCCATATGTTGTCCAGAGTTACGCTCAAGTCACCTGTGAAAACTCCATGCAAATTCGTGAAGTAGTTTTGGAGATAAGAGGTTTTTAATAGTTGAAAAAACATACACGACGGTTGCTGAAAACAGTTAAAATTACGATATATTTATTTTCCGCGATCCAATTTTGATAAAATTATGCCTATATGTTGACCCAAACTTTTCTCGTGTTTCCTGTGAAAACCGCATGAAGATTCGTCCAGTAGTTTTGAAGATTGAAAGGAACAGCGACAGGCCTACATTTACAGATTTATTATTAGTATAGATGCTAATTTTAAAATTTGCATTCAGTAATTGATTGTGTCAAAAATCTCTAAAGTTTTTTATTTCAGTGATGGCGTCTATGTTTTGCCATGACCTTTCGATTTTTTTTTGTTGCTTTCACAAATGAATCACTTTCTGATACGGTTCTAATATTTACAAAGAGATTTTAGAACTTTAAAAGAAACGGCGACAAAGAACGATCGAATAAAGAAACAGTATCGATACGGGCAGACGTCAAATGTGTGGTCGAAGTACCCATATTGGGCCGACGTCCTTAGATTCTTGGCCAAAATAGACAAGCAACGGAGCCGTAATAAATTTGGAGCCAACTTTGGTTCCAATGCTATTTCACCTATCTATACAATGGACGAACACTACTGGCGCTAACGTTGGTTCCAACGTGTGGGCCCGGCGTTATAAAATGACGTTGTAGACATCAGCTGTTTACTCTGTGAGAGACACATCTGTGATTGTTGTATGATGTAAACTCTGTGGTTGTAGTAATGTGAACTTCACATTGTCCTTTTGTCTTCAGTAATTAGTACCGTTAACTGGAACTAAAGTGGAATTCATATACTGCTATCGTGTGCCGAGTTATATCGCTGCTGTAAAAGCATGTTACTGGAAAAAGTTCCTCCTGTTGTTAGCAGCTGCCCACATCTGCGGTAAGGATTTTTTCAGTCTTTTATCAGTACGTTTGCGAGGCAATGAGTGAACAGTCGTTTCGTCCGTAATAAAGAAACAAATAATAATTTCGCAACTTTTGCTGCAAAGTGATATAGTATAAGTATTTGCTTGCTGGAAAATAAAAATCGTGCCCCATTTTAATCTATGGTGTTAATTCGCTTGTAGGTTAGGTTTACAAAGAAATATGACGCCATTACGCTGTTAAAAGGGTAAAGGTTTCATACATGTAGGCATAATTTCTCCGTACTTAATTACGACATACCTTACCTTAAAATACGTGTTTTTCAAATGTCTTTCAAGCGCCGTTACATTTAATTCGCCAGCATTCGTAATATTGAAGTATAAATACAAAATCCACCAATTACGGCACATTTGCTTCGGATCGCCTGAATTGGAAGCTGCGCAACGCGATATTCATTTGTTGCAGACCACGTGATTATGTGGCTAGCGAATCACAGCACAAAGAAGAGTACCGTCGCCAGCCAATGGTAACCAAACCTCACCGCCGCGGAACATGCAAATGAGAATTTTTGACGTTGGAAATTAAATATGCGGTAATGTTTTTATACACGAAACCGCGCAATGTTTAGTGACGTGAAAATTAACTTGTTAACATGAAGTTTCAATTATTTTATTTTCGAAATCACTTGATTATACTTTCAGACAGACGATAAAATAAATAAAACATGCTATACCTGCTCTATGGTTGACAGATTCTTATATGTACCCTTGTCCGGTCAGTAACAGTTACTGGCCTCGTAAAATGAACATTTAGAATTAGTTGATGACTGTTTCGTGCAGATCACAGGGTAAATAAAAGATGCTATACCTGCTCTGTGGTTGACAGGTTCTTGTATGTACCCTTGTCCGGTCAGTATCAGTTATTGGCCTCGTAAAATAAAGATTTAGAATTAGTTGGCGACTGTTTCGTACAGATCGTAGGGTAAATAAAACATGCTATACTAGTACCTGCTCTATGGTTGATAGATTTTTGTATGTACCCTTGTCTGATCAGTAAAAGTAATTGGCCTCGTAAAATGAAGATTTAGAATCACTTCCTCTCAACTATATAGTACTATAGCACGTTTTACTTATTTTATATGTACGAAGCAGTCAACTAATTCCAGATCTTCATTTTACGAGGCCGTTAACTGTTACTGACCGGACAAGGGTACATACTAGAACCTGTCAACCATAGAGCAGGTATAGCATTTTTTTTTTTTTTTTTGTCTGTGTAATCAAGTGATTTCGAAAAGAAAATAATTGAAACTTCATGTTAACACGTTAATTTTCACATCTCTAAACATTGGGCGGTTTCGTGTATAAAAACATAACCGCACCATTGGCTGACGACGGTACTCTTCTTTGTGCTGTGATTCGCTAGCCACATATCAGGTGGTCTGCAACAAATGAACATCGCATTGCGCAGCCTCCAATTCAGGCGATCCGAAGCAAATGTGCCGTATTTGGTGGATTTTGTATTTATACTTCAGTATTACGAAAGCTGGCAACTTAAATGTAACGGCGCTTGAAAGACGATTTCAAACCACATATTTTAAGGTAAGGTATGTCGCAATAATTAAGTATGGAGAAATTATGCCTACACGTGTAAAACCTTTACCGTTAAAAGTTACTAAATTAATGCAAAGCATTGTAGTCAGAATATGTACTTCATCCAGAAGTTGCTGTCAGTGGACAAACATCGCTGTTCTAATTTCATCTGTAGAAAATGAACGTCAACACTTGTCATTTGGAAATAATAAACTATGTTAGGATTATTTCTGCGTGAATTGCAGCGTTTTGAATAACCGTAATACATCTTGGCAAATATCGCTTTTATTTTCGTACCTGCGACGTAATACTACTTAATTAAATCTAATTTTACGTATAAATTATTACAAGAGTAGGTTTCAGAAATTGCTGCAACCGTAATGGATAAAATAATGTTTTATCACCAGACTTTTATTTCCACTTTAAAAATGGCGTGCTGTGCATTGTTACGATCTTATGTAACAATATTGGATAAAATTTTGCTTATGGTCCCGGTGGCGTAGTGTGCTAATGTTGCCAACGACCTTTGAATACTCTTTCACGTAGAACGGTAGGTTGACCACGAAATAATTAATGCTGTTTCTCGAATGTGGTTGACAGGTTTTGTATGTACCCTTGTCTGGTCAGTAAATTAATTATCCTCGTAAACAAAACTTTTGTTGCCAACAATAACATGCTATGCCTCCGACGCCGTAACTAAAATTTAACTGAATAATGTCGGTAGACATTATTTGCATTTCATTGTTAAGATTGTTTGTTCATACATACTCGCAAAAAACAACAAAAGTCGTTAAACGAAATATCTGAGAAAAATAATACTTTCAAAGGCTGGAAGTTGCTCGTTTAATATATGTTGGCGATAATGTCTAATGCTGTTTTCGGAATCCTGTTTCCTTTGCCACAACACTAATTATGTATTCACACTGGAAGTGTTTTCCAGCACGTTTATTTATCACTACTTTTTACAATAAAATCTGATCCATTTACATTGATGCGCCGCGGTGGAGTGACCGAGCGCACTGAGTTGCTATGCTCCGATGAGCGAGGCCATTCCCCTTCGGGAGTTCGAATCCTCTCTCGGGAGTGGAAGGTAATATATAAGTAGTTTGTAAGTTTAGGGACTGATGACCCCGCAGTTACATCCCAAAAGCTTAACAAACATTTGAACATTTACATTGACGCATCCACATGCCTTCCAGTGAGATTATTTTAAACAGAAACAGAAAGTATTACGTTACACTAATGTCGCTACTTCGATGTACACCATTCTTTGTAAATAACCAAAACAAATATTAAGAAAACTGACAATTTATGATATTAAATAATTGTGCCACAGATATTCGTGAAGTAGTAGTAGTGGTAGTAGTAGCAGTAACAAGTAGTAGTCATTATTATAGTAACGAAAGTCTTACGATGAGTTTAATGTAATGAAGTAAACAATCTTACTTTAAACCAGGGTATAAATTACGTTGTATTAGTAATGGCCAATTATAGATTAATTAATTTTGCTACAAGTTTTCTAACTTTTAAGTGCATAATACGTCGCTGCGTCCGTGCTACTTAGCTTACTAGAACTGACAGAATTTCCGGTCATCTTTCGTCCACGGACTTTACAATTGTCTTACATCGTAGTAGTTTGATACCCACGCCACAGTGGTAGCAACACAAACTCGGAATTTATTTTGCGTATAGGCACACTACGGGTTCTTGAGATCATAATCTATGTGGCAGTGTGTTTTTGCTGTTCATTTATTTAGTCCTCAGTGTGAGTACACTATTTAGTTGTGTATTGTTATAGTAGTTGTAAAACAACTGCAATTTCTGTAACTCAGACATTAAAGATGGGAAAATTGAAACGTCTGACGGTTTCGAAACCAATGAAGCCATACATGGTTTCGAAACCATGAAACAATCTAAATTTTGTAATAGTATGGGCCTATTTTTTCGTATTATCGTCATTGTGTACTGTATAAGTATTGCTATGGTACCACTAACGTAGTACGAGGACAGCAAATGCATCAGAAAAGAAAGGCATTATTTGTTGCGCCGAGATTTAGACTGTGTGCGAAATTTCTGTCACCAACGTACTCTTCCGAATGCGAAAATATTTGGTTAGCACCCACTTACTACATAGGGAGGCATGACATCATAATAAAATAAATCAGATCGACAACGGAAAGCTTTAGGTATTTGTTTTTCCGCGCGATATTAGAGAATGCAACTATAGAGGAACATCATATAACCTATTACTGACGTGACGGATATATTTACTAAAATTATGAATATCCACAGGAGAATATTTATTACAAATTTTATTTGGCTTTCTTACGAACACACACTTTTTGTTATTTACAAAACAACTGAACACACAGAACTCAGAGATATCATGTTGATATTTGCAATGAAGTTATTTACACAGTTATGTCACTGTCCTGTACACTACTCCCCCACAAGTAACAAAGTTATGAAGTAATACAGGGTGGTGAAGTCTGAAATTACATTAATTCAAAACAAACAATATCATATTAGAATAACAAAAGATATGTTACAAAAACACAAGTGCAAATGGTATAAAAGTGATAAAGATATAACACAATTAAAAATCTCTATTTACAATGTCTAATGTGACTTCATTTATTTTTCACAGAAATAACTCAGTCTAAGAATCGTGCCGGAACTCTTATAGGTCTTCCTGACTTTGATACTCTGTCAGCTGGACATGGTTCCTCTGTGGACTTCTGTGGTTGAGTATCCTTTCCAAAATTTGGAAGAACCTTTTTTAATTCCCTTTCTTCCTGCTAGAGATAGGCTGGTTTAAGTCTGTCCACTGACACATTTATGTTTTTGCACTTCTTCAAAATAGTGAAATATTTTTCATGCCTTGTTATGACAGGAAAAGGACCATCATATGTAGGTTCTAATGGTTTTTTAATCCTGTCACATCTTAAGAACACATGTGAACAAGTTTTCAGGTCTTTTGGTACAAATACTGATTGTGCTGTATCATATGTAAGTTTGTTAGGTTTCAGTTGCAACATTTGCTTTTGCAAATCAGAAGTAAATGAATCAGGGTCAGTCTTTGTAGTTGGCTCTTCAAAAAATTCACCAGGAAGTTTGATAGTTTTCCCATATACCAGCTGTGCAATAGAATAGTTTGATATCTCTCGTACTGCAGTTCGCAATCCTAGAAGAATAGTAGGTAGAGTATTTGTCCAGTCGGAAGTGTTGTGAGCCTTGATTGCAGATTTCAGAGTTCTGTGTAACCTCTCAACTTTGCCATTGCATTGAGGGTGATACGGTGTTGTGTGTTGAATTTTTATTCCACAAATGATACCCAAATTATTAAACAGTTGTGATCTGAACAGTGTTCCTTGGTCTGTGATTACTTGTGATGGAACACCAAATCTAGTAATCCAGTGTTGGTAGAAAGCTTTTGCTACTTTTTCAGCGGTGATATCCTCAAGTGGTATGACTTCCATCCAGGACGTGAAACGATCAATATAAGTCAAGCAATATGTCATGCCATTAGATGGAGGCAGAGGTCCTATGATATCGATGTGTACAACACTGAAACGTTCATCTGGTCTTGAAATTTTTGTAGCGGTGATTTTGTGTGGCGAGTAATTTTGGTTTTCTGGCAGTTAACACAGGATTTAGTCCATTGTTGCACATCTCTTTTTATGTCAGACCAGATAACTTTACTGGTTAACAGTTTCACTGTAGTCTTTATTCCAGGATGAGCTAAACCATGAAAATGGAGAAATATTTGATGACGAAAAGCTTGAGGAATGTAAGGTCTGATATTAATAGTTGAAGTGTCACACCACAATGTTTTTCCTGATGGAAGTTGATATGACTTGAAGTTTAAGGAGGTTTTCCCAATTCGGAGTTGTAATTCTTGATCTTGCAGTTGGCTCTTGCCGATTTCATCATAGTCTATTATTGCTATTTCATTAATTCTGGACACAGCATCCGCAACAATATTGTCATTGCCACTGATGTGACGAATATCAGTTGAAAATTGTGAGATATATTGCAGCTGTCGCATTTGTCGAGGGGATGCTTTTTCATTGTTTTGCTTAAAAGCAAATGTGAGTGGCTTATGAGCAGTGAATATAACAAAATTTCTTCCTTCTAGTAAATGTTTGAACTTTTTCACCGAAAGGTAAATTCCCAGCAATTCTCGATCATAGGTACTATATACCTTCTGTGACTGACTCAGTTTCTGTGAAAAGAATGCAACCGGTCTCCAAGTTCCATTTTCTAATTGTTGGAGTACAGAACCAACAGCAACATCTGATTCATCAGTGCATAATGCTAAAGGTAGCTCTGAGTTAGGAAAAGCCAATAATGCAGAATTTGCAATATCTTGTTTGCATTGCTCAAACATTTTCTTCGCTTCCTCAGTCCACTGAATTTGTCTATCATCCCTCTTTTTAGCTCCCTTGAGATAGTCATGCAAAACAGCCTGGGTCTGTGCTGCATTCTTAAGGTAGCGACGATATTGGTTAGGCCGGTATTACACTATCAAATTTTCTTTGACAAAGTATCTTTGTCCAATATTCTTTGACAAAGAATCTTTGACGTAGTGAAATGGTGACATTACACTATCAAATTTTCTTTGACAAAGAATCTGTCACAGTGCATTGAAAATGGCGGATGAATATTTGTTATTAACCTTAGTTGTTGATTACAAAGATTACAAATATCTACTTATACACTTAGATTGCATGTACGCGTACAACAATTGCAACGACTAGACATCTGGAAGCGTGCCTTTATTCACAGAACCCGTTTTTATTTGTACCGCGGCTCTCGCCTCAGGTGTATCGTATAATAAGGCCTAACATCTGATGTTTGTAGAAAAGAGCGAAGTACTTTTTCTAGCTAGACTGTAGATATCATCGCTCCTTGTTCACTCACAACAATTTAAGCTGTACTCTTAAGACATATTTGGAAAAAAAAAGTGAAGTTCTTTTCTTAATCATAATAGACATCTACAGTGTAGCTTGTCAAAGTACTTCGTCGTTTCCTACAAATATGTAATATTAGGCTGCATTACCCGATACACCTGAGGCGAGAGCCGCTGTACCACTCGAAAACGGTTCTTCTCGTCGTTTGGAAGACTGACAATGGTGACGCTTCACTTGCTTCTGCAGTGGTGTTCTGCTCTAAATATTGCAGTAAACAAAACTTTTGAAACATTTATATTTTGCGTATTATGTATCGTGTAAATAGCATTTGTCTGGCTAAATATATGTAGGGAATTAAAGTGTCATTATATACTTTTGCTTTCTCCGCTGCAAAACTGGTGCAGAGACAGTTAATTTTCATTTTTACGTCGTCTGCCGTGCAAACAGTACTCACTTGATAGCTAATGAATACCGCAATTATCTAGCTTTCGGCTCGATGCAGCCGGTTTTTATAATCAACCTTATACAACTGCATAAATTTAGTTGTTGCGACGACTCGCAATACGAATTACGCGGTTATGTTTTCAAACAGTACTTCAAAAACTGCTACAGCGATGCTAGCGCTTAAAGCGGTCATATTTCTCACCACAGTTAACATAAGACGAACGCTTTCTTTGATCAAATCTACGGTGAGCTGCTAGATTTGATCAAAGAATTTTTGACGAAAGGCAACTTTGACCAAAGTTCCATATTACACTATCCAATTTTCTTTGACAAAAAATCTTTCTCAACCTTAGTTGACCTTAGTAATACCGGCCTTAACAATGCCAAGAAATGTACGGAGTTCGTGCAGTTTTTCAGGTAACTTGTATTCCAAGATAGCTTGAACTCTTGCAGGTAGTGGACGGCATCCCTCAGGTGTTATCCAGTAGCCCAGAAATTCTATTTCATTTACTCCCAAAACTGATTTGGAGATATTTATTCGTAGTCCATATTTAGACAAAAGCTCTAGGACTAATTTGAGGTGTGAGTGGTGTTCTTCTACTAGATGAGGCGATCAAAATGTCATCAAGGTAAGGGAACACAAAATCTAGTCCAAACAAAACTTCATTAATAAATCTCTGGAATGTTGAAGGTGTATTCCGCAGGCCAAAACTCGTAACATTAAATTCATAAAGACCAAATGGTGTTATTACGGCTGTCTTATGCTTATCTTCTTCAGCAATGGGTATCTGATAATAAGCCTTGAACAGATCAATTTTAGAAAAGATGTTCTTCCCTTGCAGAATATATTGGAAATAGTCTATTCTTGGTACTGGATAACGGTCAGGAACTGTTATGTCATTTAACCGTCTGTAATCTCCACATGAACGCATTGAACCATCTTTCTTGGTTACTAGATGAATGGGACTAGCCCATGCAGATTTTGATGGTCTAATGATGCCATTTTCTAACATGAATTTAAATTCTTGTTTCGCGACTCTCATACGGTTTGGGTCTAACTGTCTTGCCCTTGAAAACACAGGTGGACCTTCAGTGGTAATGTAGTGTTTGACATCATGCTTAATTTCGCCAGGTACCAGATTAGGCTTAGCTATGTCGGGATACTGCAGCAATAAATCGGTAAATTTTGTGTTTTGACTCATAGTACTTATGACATTTTCATCTGAGATTGATACAATTTTGCCCTCAGAACTGAGCTTGGTTACATCATCTATTAATCCCTTATTATGCACATCTACTAATAATTTGAATTTGTTCAAAAAATCGGCTCCCAATATAGCTTTATCGATCTTTGCTACGATAAACGGCCATTGAAATTCACGTCGCAGTCCCAAATCGATAGTACGAAATTCGATACCATATGTAGGAATTTCAGTTCCATTGGCAGCATACAATTTATATGGTGATTCACCTTTAGCTCTTGCATGAGTTGGAATTACAGAAACATCAGCTCCACTGTCAACTAAAAATCGCAATCCCGTTTTTTTGTCGGTCACAAATAGGCGGGTTTTGCGGCACTCGCCGCTAATTCAGCTGCTGATTCGAGTTTCCCTGTTCTGACCATTTACAAGGAGGTGTGCATTTTTCAGGTTTGCAGTGCTGTCCGAACCGAAAGTGGTAGTAACAGTATTTTCCATTGGGGTTGTATTTATTTCGTGATTTACTGCGGCTTTTATTGCGTCGGCGGCCGAAGCTTCTATTGCGAGACCTGCCTCTGTAATTGGTTGTCAATGCAGCTATTTGTTGCTCTAGCCCCGGAATTCTTGTCATTAGGTCATTCATTGTTACCGGAACATCTTGTTTGGTGCAAGTGTCACTTTTCATAACGAACAATTCGTTACGAGGATTCAGTTCTATTATTACAGCCACCTTTTCGAGTCCTTCGTCACTGACAATTAAAATGTTCTTTATAGAATCTGGAAGTTTTTCTAACCAAAGTGTTTTAAGAACCTTTTCTGAAACATCTGCGCCTGCCAATGCTTGCATTTTGCGTAATAATTGACTAGGCTTTTGGTCTCCTAGATCAATTCCAGTGAATAGTCTTTTGATGCGCCTATCTTCGCTTTCTTTAAAAATATTGAACAGACGTTCCTTAGCCGCCGTATATTTATTCACTTCTGTGCTGCGAATAATGTCCCAAATATTCTCGATATATTTTGGCTCTAACTGCGACACTAGATGGTTGAATTTAGTCTCTTCCGTTACAATTTTGCAAATGCTGAATTGTGCCTCAACTTGATAGAACCAAATTTCGGGTTTATCACTCCAAAACGGCGGAATTTTGACACTGACCTTATTCGCTTCCAGTCAATCTTCTGGCGTGCTACTGTTTGTTATCGTGTTCGCATTTGTAGCCATCTCCTCTTCTTATCACGTCGGGGTCACCAATTATTACTGATGTGACGGATATATTTACTAAAATTATGAATATCCACAGGAGAATATTTATTACAAATTTTATTTGGCTTTCTTACGAACACACACTTTTTGTTATTTACAAAACAACTGAACATACAGAACTCAGAGATATCATACAGAACTCAGAGATATCATATTGATGAAGTTATTTACACAGTTATGTCACTGTCCTGTACAAACCGGTTCGATGTACCCTCTGCCATACACTTCAATATGATTTGCAGAGTATTTATGTAGATGTATCTCTTTCTTGTAATGAAATCTTCAGTCGTGCTGTATGGAAAGTCAACTGTTTCTTTAAAGTAAAACTTGGTTTTGTGAAGTACCCGGAACTCATATTCAGTAACGAGTACCTGCTTGACTTAAAAGCACTTCATATTTGTGATTGAAAGGCTGACAGATCGTCTTGCGGCAAGATCGTTACTAACTTTTCTATTCCTTTATTATTGTTGTTATTATTAGTGCGCAGTAAGTAATGGAACCTCCACATTCCGATGCGGGTAAATTTTACTTACCGTCCTGGCGGCCACGGGTCATAATGTTCGCAATCATGTGACATTGGTCTCAGCCAATCATGTAACAATGCAAATGTTTTGTCCTGAAATCTTCGTTCTATGAGGGCAATATTTATCACTGAGCAGATAAGGGTACGTACAAGAACGTGTCAACCGTACAGCAGGAACAACATTATTTATTTACTGCTTGGTCTGTACGAAACATCTTGGCGAAGATTTCCTACCGTGTTGTTGATATTGTCAACATTATCACACGAAGCCGTCAGTATGATAGGTAAAAGTTTACCCCATTACGAACTCATAAACGTCAATATGGTGCGCATACTACAGTGATGGATCATAAATGCTACTTTCTATGCATACTAAAGGGAATAAAGGGCATACTGAATAAAACAAAACACAAATAAGAAAATAAGAAACAAAACGTAATGACGACACTTAGACTTTATTAAACACTAGCTTATATGCCCGTGCTTCGCAACGGTTGTTAAAGAGGATCCTGTGTATATCATGGATTCTAGGGTTCCGGACCTAGGTCAGCAAAAGCAGAATCCTTGCAGGATCGCTCTGTTAATAAACTCATTTTTCCTAGCCAAGATGTCAAATTTAAGTAGAAGTCGTTGTCGAAAACGCTGAATGTTTATAAAGTTTTTCATACAAAAAGTGAAATTAACTTAAGTCCGTACTCCGGAACGATGTAAATTTAATGTTAGTTTGTGTTCATAAAGTTGAGACTGCGGTGTGAAACTGTCTGTTTGGCGTAAACTTCTGAAAATATTTCTATCGTTGAGATGAAAAATAGTAATAATAATCACAGCGCCATGTATTGTTTCTATGGTGTAGTACTAAACTGTAAGTGTATGCTGAAGTATTAGTGTGTTGCAGTGTTGCAATGGGGACAATGTAGTTATTCTGTATGCAGTGCTCCCTATTATCGAAAACTCTACGAATGCTGAAAGTTTGGTAATTAAATCAACAGAGCAGTTCATGTCTGTATAAATAAGACGTCATGGTGGTGTCAATGTGCGGTAAAGTAAGTCTGGGCAATCGTTGAAGAAATGCCGTTAGCTGATCGTCTGTATAGAATTCTCCATTAAATATAGTATTTCCAGTGAATTGTCTTGACGTGTTAGCAGCATCGGCCACTCTTTCAGCTAATACATGTCCTCACGTCCTGCAGTGATTACTTCCTAAAGCACGAAATTGATATCGACCTTCTGCAGAACACTAAGTAAAATTTTCTCTGCAAAAGAAGACGTCTGTATCTGTCTTAATGTAGTCCGCATCAAAAGTAAATAATTACAAATTGTAATCTCAATATGGTAAGAAACAATTATGAAAGCAGAGAGGTTTCTGATGAGTTTGTTGCTCGCGTGTGTATATTATCTCTAGTGGCAGGCACAGAGCAGAAATATCTTTGGAGTGAGCATTCAAACGCGCAGAAGAGTTTTCGTGTCTTGAACATTAAGGAGGAAATGTCACGTAATATTGGGAAAAATATATTAATCTCTGACTTTATCTTGGTCCTTTTTTGTTCGGTTAAGACAGCTGACTATGTGTAAATTGCTCTTTTAGCAACGCTTCCTCAACTTTCTTGTTGCTTCTGTGACACATTTATTTAAATATAATTTCATGTTATTTGGTTGCTCTGCGAAAAGGAGGAGGGGGGGCTTCTTTGCAACCAATGCAGTACAAATCGATCGTAGGAGCAAATAAATTTGTGGAAAGAGTGCATTTGTCTCAATATTACGTGGTAATACCAACTTAATGTTGAGAAGATGCACAGAACGCAATGCTCATTCCATAGATATTTCTTCCACTCACAATTAAGTGGTTATACCCGTCGAAAGATGCACTTCTTTTCTTTCCATAACATTGCAAAGCATATGGGATACAGTTAGGAATAAAAAACAAATTGTGTCCTACCTGTGTTACATTCTAATTGCAGTGGCAGCGATTTAATTTGCTATCGTTGGCAACTAACTGTCAGCCTCATGAGGACCAGGACAGCATAAATTATTTATTTCATCAGTAACATAAAGAATTACTCCCCTCATTCTACGTGACTGAGTTTTTAAAAAGCATTCTACGGCTCATGCCATCATCAGCACACAAAGCCGCCGCCATAAGTTGTTTGTATAATCTATGGGACTTAACTACGGGGTCATCGGTCCCTAAACTTACAAACTACTTATGAACTAGTTACGAACTAGGACGGCACAAATATCCATGCCCGAGGGGGGATTCGAACCCCCGACCGCAGTGGCCGTGCAGACCGTGCTTGTAGCGCCTTTTTTTTTTTTTTTTTTTTTTTTTTTTTTTTTTTTTTTTTTTTTTTTTTTGCTCTATGTGTAGTTCTGTTCGTTGCGGACGTTGATCAAGTTTGTTCGTTTTTGTTCGATGTGTTCTTGGCTCAGCTTTTTTATTACAGAGGCCGTTCAGCCCTCTGACCGGGCGCGCTGAGCCACGGCGCCCGGCCCTTAGTCCCCTCGGCCACCGCGGCCGGCCCGCCATAAGTAAAACTGTACCCATTCTTGTAGTGTATTACAGTATAGTTATGAGAATGAAAAAGAAACTCGCAGCACGCCATAATTGGTTCTTCGGTGTAGTATGTAATTAACGTCGCCTCACATTGTCATTTTCTGGACTATGGCGGTTTCGAGGCATTCCTAAAAGAGAACGCACTCAAAATGTAATGAGGATACACCGAAATTAAAAAGGGAAGTACATAAATTCCATTTTTCTTGCAAAGAATTCTTATGTAAATTAGAGTATCGATAGACGCGAAGGAATGTCGTTATGTTTTTAATTCAAATGTTCCCTGTCAAAAGAAGCAAAGATACGTCGTTAAGCTTTGAATATACAAAGTGTAATCAGCAACTCGCCGTTCAATGTTAGTTTGTATTTACAGAGATAAGATTTCGGCTCTTAATTCAAAATACTTCTGTCACTGAGGGAATACGCACTACACGATCATTTATTGTTTCTTTGTAGCACTACAAAACCAACAGCACCTTTAATGGTTCGTCGCTGTTCTATGGCATAATCATCGTAAAGAAATAAAAGATATAAAAAAATGGAAAATTCAGCAGCGCCAACTGTTAGTTCTTTGGTGCACTACGTAACTAACAGGGCCTCTGTTTCTGTACCGTACTATCCAGAGTTAGGCATTACTAAACAGAATGGACTCAAGATGTAATAAGTACGTACCGAAATCAGAAAGGAAGCTACATAAATTCGTATTTCCTCGCAAAGAATTCTTAGTAAATGAAAACAACGATAGACGCGTAGGAAAGCCGTTATGTTTTAAATAAAAATGATACCCGCGAAAAGAAGCACTTTTTTCTTTCCATGGCATTGCAAGGCATGCGGGATAGAGCTAGTAAAAAATATGATTTTGTTGTGTCGTACCTTGGTTACATTTTATTTGCAGTGGCAGCGGTTTAGTATGTTAACGTTCGTAATTAAATGTTCGCTTTAGGGGGATCATTAATTTACTGATCGGAACAACATTATTAATTTATTTCATCATCAACATAAAGAATTATTCCCCTCACTGTACGTGACTGATTTTTCAAGAAGGATTCAACGGCTGTTGCCAACATCAATACACAACACCGCTCTGGCTAAGGTAGATGAGTGTATTACACCTTAAGTTACGTGAATTAAAAACGCAACATCGCCATCTATTAGTTATTTGGTGTACTGTTGCCAACAGCGCCTCTATCGGATCTTTGCTATACTACGCTGCAATTCAAGCACAGCATACACCAGAAACTACAAATTACGATATCTCTTCTTCCCCTGATCCGATTTTGAAGAAATGTAGTTTATATGTTGCCCCAAGGTAGTCTCAGTTGACCTATGAAACCCCACGAAAGTTCGTATAGTATTCTTGGAGATTTGCTGAACTACACCATACTTATAAGCATAGTACACACATAAAACGTCAAATTACGATATCTTTCCTTCCTCTGATCCGATTTTTATGAAATGTAGTCTATGTTACTCTCCAAACTATTCCCAATTTACTTGTGGAAACCCATGAAAGTTCGTGTAGTACTTTTGGAGATTACCTTAAACAAATAGACATACACGAAGAGTTTTAAACAAATGGTTAAATAATGATATCTTCATGTTCTGATCAGATTTTAATTATTGAAGCCTTTATGTAACCGCACGATACGCTCAAGTTCCGTGTGAAAACCCCATAAAAATTCGTCAAGTAGTTTTGGAGATTAACGTGTTCAAAAAGACAGACAGACATGACGGTTGTGGATAAAAAAATTCAAATTACGATTTTCTTTTTTTCCCTGATTCGATTTTTAAGAAATGAAGTCTATATTTTACCCCGAGTTACGCTCAAGTTACCTGCGAAAACCCCATGCAAATTGGTGAAGTAGTTTTCGAGATCAGAGGTTTTTAACAGTTGAACAGACATAGCGGTTACTGAAAACACTTAAATTTACGATATCTTTTTTTCCGTGATCTGATTTTGATAAAATTATGCCTATATGTTGACCCAAACTTTTCCCATGTTTCCTGTGAAAACCGCATGAAGATTCGTCCAGTAGTTTTGAAGATTGAACGGAACAGCGACAGGTCTACATTTACAGATTTATTATTAGTATTGAGTTCACCACTTTGTCTTGACCGTTACACAACCGCCATAATGTGCTGTTTGTTATTTATTCTTCTTATTCTGTCAGGTATGCATGCATTGACATCTTTTAAGAATTATCTTTTCTTTTACATGTGTGTCGGACGGTAGGTAACTTCGTTTTCGCTCGTAACGGTATAGAAAAAAATTCTAACTCCTTAACACGAAATTAAATTTACGATTTCCCCTTGTTAGTATTAAATCTATCTTTTCTGTCTATATGTTGTATTTTATTGTAAAAATAAACAAATAAATAAATAATGTAAAAAATTGCCATTTCGGAATACAACAGTCACTTAGAAACGAACCTTGATTACAGTAATCATAAGCTGCAGACTCACGGGTGTCAATTACTCTTTGACACTCTCTAAACGGTTTATATATTAGTAAGTCATATGTGTATCTGTGTGGAACTTCAGGAAAATGAAACACCACTGTTTCGATACAATTCGTCTGATCGGCTTTCCTGGATAAGTGGTTGGAAACACCGGTGTTGTGAAACAGTGAAACCGACATGAAAGCATGAAACCGACATGTACCGTGAAACCGACAAGAAGAAACAGTTTCGGTGTATCGATTATCGTCCGCAAAAGTGATACTATACACTACAGAGTGGAATGAAACCTTGCAGTTTATAAACCGCGAAACATGGCGGCTTTGGAACAGTTCTGAGTATCGAAACATTGTTTCGAAACTATGAAACAGTAGCCAACTTTATTAGACACGAACGACTTCCTTTAAACAAATATATTGAACTTTGTTTTCACTTTGGGTAAGGCGGCCAATCCTCCAGGATTCTGTGGGACAGTCCCATATTTGATCTTGTCCTCCCTTGGGATAATCACTGAAAATGTCCCGCAAGGCCGCGGCGCACTGGGGCGCACTGGGGCGCCGTGCTGTGGTGCGCGCGGCCGTTCGCCGTCAGGGTTTCGAGTCCCCCTTCGGACCAGGGTGTTTCTATTATGCTTAGGTTAGTTTAACTTAGTTGAAGTATTTTGTAAGCCAGGGACTAATTGCCTGTGTAATATTTGTTTCCACAGCTTCCCTCAACCTTCTCACCCTCTTTTTATCCAAATATTCCATTTATTGACGTCGTTATAAATTCAACGTACATTCTGCCAATGGCTACTTAACCCACTGAAAGTTCCACGGCGCTTCCGCCACCGGTCCTGGTATGCACGCTCATTGCTTCAAATCAGTAAGCGAGAATGACTGCAGATGCGCTGACGCTTCTTTCAGTCTAAATCACATTCCCTAGATCATACGGATGTCCAATTACTGGGATATGCAAGTATAGTAAGTAACAATTTTATTCTGATTTGTATTTCACGATGTTTTAAACAATAGGCTTGGTATGACGCATATTTCAGGCATAATGATTATGAATTTGTGATTTATGATGTCAAATTGTCTATAGATATAACATGTATTTCGGAAGAAGACGGGTTTATGTCCGTCGAAACCGTGGTCAAGTTTATTAAACAACTATTATTGCAACTGGTTGGCTGATTATTAATTTGAGATACACATCATCTGACTAAATGATAAAGTCTCTAGTAGTGAAAATTGTTTTTGTTTTAAGCTGGTACTGCATTTGGTAATAGGATGACATCAAAATTCTGTTTTTGACATATTTCCTATGTCTTATTAACTACGTTTCAGTGAGTGTAATGCAATAGTTTTCGATGCTCGAGGTGACAAATATGGTGTAATATTATCACAGTCTGTATAAACGTATTTAAACTATGACATGCAAATACAATATCAGCATTCATATTACTTCCTTCAGGAATGAAAAGGTGGTGACATTCTGCAAATGCAACAACGAAAGTGAGTGAACATTGCATGTAGTACGGCACAATTAACTCTGCGCTTCATCGAAAGAACTTCCATAATAGAGTAGTTCAAATGGTTTTCCAAAGTAGTTTTTCAAATTTAAAAAAAATGTTCAAATGTTTGTTAAGCTTATGGGACTTAACTACGGGGTCATCAGTCCCTAAACTTACAAACTACTTATGAACTACTTACAAACTAAGACGGCACAAATATCCATGCCCGAGGGGGGATTCGAACACCCGACCGTAGTGGCCGTGCTGACCGTGACTGAAGCGCCTTAGTCACCTCGGCCACCGCGGCCGGCTTCAAATTTAATTCAAGGTTAATGCCAAACAGTATTCTTTGAGCGGAGTAAACTACTTATCAGACTGTGTGGAGCACTTGCTTTAAGAGCTGGAACAAATAAAAGTAGTAGAGACAATCGAAAAAACATGGAGAAAGAATATGTAAAAATTGTTAGACTCTAAAATTCAAAATATGATCATGAGAAAATATTTATGAACTGCAAATAAAAATTGAAAATTGAGAATAAAATGTCACTCATGTTAGATAAGTTACTTTAAAAGTAAATGAGTAGGCCTCTGCTCGCCTAAATTTCTTCCCTAGTTTCAGAATAACTGGCACAATGAGTCACGTGATAGTAGTCCTCCTCCACATCCTCGAAATGTCCCGCATTGAGTTCTGAAAAAGTTGCCGTATTAGTATACGGCAAAGGCAAACTTCAATCTAAACAATGACCTGATTAATTTTTTTCTGTTATAAATAAGAGAGAGAATGACAAGTTTCTAGACTGACTGCATCTTTACTACGGGTTTGTGTACAGATTTTCTACATCTGCAGGTACATAGCTAATGTATAACTTCCTGGCTGATGGTTAATCGAACTGTTTTCAGACTGTTTCTCTATCGTTCCATTCTCGAATAGCGCGCGGGGAAAGAAACCCTTAAATCTTTTCATATCATATTAGTGTCAGTCAGACACTAAAGTCTACATACACCCCCACTTTGTAGCATGTGGCATACAGCCTGGAGGCAAAGAGGTGGGCGTGCAATTCTGTGCCTGCGTCCAAGTCCACAATAACATAAACCAACGTGTTCAGCTCGTATCGTGGTAGAGCCAGCAGTGTGTTACTGGGGCACAAAAGTCTACATACACTTCTTGTATGCCGTTAGTTGCAAGAGAGGCGTTGCAGGGTAAATGAACAGAAGCAACTCTGCGCCGAAATAAAGATTCCACATTTTGGAATACAGTACTTTTCACGGATGAGAACAAGTTTAACATCTTCAAGTATGATGGACAGTAAAAGGTGTGGCGAAAAGGGAATGATAGTTGGAAGAAGAGAAATCTTGTCCCATCAGTGAAGTATAGTGGTAGAATTATTCATGTGTAGGATTGCATGTCTTGAGCTGGAGTTGGGAATTTGATATTTACTGAATGTATTATGGATAAATGGAAGTATCTCACCATCTTAAAGGAGAAACTGAAGCAATCTGTGGAGAAACTGGGACTAGGAACAGACTGGGTGTTTCAGCAAGACAATGACCCCAAACATACGGCCATTGTCGTAAAAGAATGGCTACTTTACAATGTACCAAAACAGTTGCATTCGCCTCCACAGTCACCAGACATTAACCCAGTTGAAGACCTTTGGGAAGAACTAAAGCATAGGATGAAAAACTACAACATCAATAGAAAAGAACACACACACACACACAAAATGGTGGAATCCATGTCTCGACGTTTTGAAGCTGTGATCGAAGCAGAAGGCAGCAATACAAAATATTAAATAGGACCTGAAAGTGAAGAACATCACAGTGTACGTTTACTCTTGTAAATGACTGCTGTTCCATTTGCATGCTCAAGATCTCAGTATATGGAATTATTATTAATTACGTAGTGTATATGTTGTTTTTGAGTTCCTGACACGTCTGTTAATGTCACAGAAAGTGAATAAATATTTTATTTATTTATTTTGACTTCAGGTATTATTTTTAGGGTGTATGTAGACTTTAGTGTCCGACTGTATATTATATACATAGTATGTTCGCATTCGGAGAAGACGGTGACAGTAATAGATATCGCCACAACGAATAGAGCTTTTTTTTATGATTTACAACTCTAACTCGTACACCAATTCCGTGACATTCTCTCCCCTGTATCGGGATAATAAAAAAGGTGCAGTCCTTCTCTGAACTTTTTCTACGTTCTTCTTCAGCCCCACTTGGTGAGGTTCGCTCATTGCGCTGCAATACTCCAAAAGGGGATGGACAATCGTAGTGTGTGCAGTCCCTCCAGTAAAACTGTACAACTGTTGCAAGCTCTAAGTGGTCTGCCACTGAAACGCAACCTTTGGTTTATCTGCCCCACAATGTAATATGTGTGTCTTTTCGTTCGTGACTGTAATTCCTAGGTATTTAATATAAATTACGGTCCTCAGTTTTGAATGATTTATCGCGTTTATTTCAATGGATTTCTTTTAGTGCTCATATGCGCGACCTCACACTTTTCGTTATTTGTGGTCAATTACCATTTTTGAGCCGCTCAGTTAGCGTGTGGTCTAAAGCCACTCTCACACGGAGCCGCGAAGCACACAGGGCAGGTGACAGATCGTTTGCTGCAGGATTCTGGATGTCCTATTATTCTCGCATGCTTTCGGAATGCTACCTGCGCTGGCCCATCAGCAGTCGCGTTTGACGTGTGACCTTGCAGCCACCAGGGCGGGAACTCGAAAAGAACACTCCAGACGGAACGCAGTGCCACGCGAACGCTAGCAAAGTGCAGGCTTTCGAAAACGATTATAAAGAAACTATTCGGTAAAAAAAAAAAAAAATGATTCTCGCACATCTTATAGATGCATTCTTTTGCTTCATGATGAACTGAATATTATTTTGTTTCTGGTCATAGTTCTTGTGATATTTACGGATGTAGTACAGTACTACAAGAAATCCAAAAATTTGACATTGAAAAATTGAGGTCGCTATGAATTTGCGTTTGGTACATGTTAGGTTATATGTTGCTGCGGATGAAATGTAGCTAAAATTTTGAATCATTCTTTGAAGTTGGAAGGTTGTCGCTATGTATCACCAATCTCGAGATAATGGGTAAGGCACTTGTTCTCTATCCCGCGTGTCAGCAAAGAAAACTGGATGAAATTTTCTTATAATCCCTTATACCTCATAAATGATTGGAGGTATCGAAACAAGATTTTATCAAATGATAGTACGCAAAGAGGAGTTTATTTTGTCCCGCTATTAATTCATGAAACTTGCATATGAAGCGCGTTATTCGAGCAACTACAGATTTTAATCAACGAAGTAATGGACTTTTAAGTAGTCACACATATCTGGTAAAACTAAAAGTAAGTGAGAAATTAATTTGTTTAATTTTATACCGCTTTTGGTTATTTTCATATACTACTAACTTGTCTTGCCCTCAGTATTACCAAATACAGTTTAATATTACGTGGTAACTTCAAATGCATAGAAACGTTAGTGGGAGGAATATTTGTAAACGCTATTGTTTTGACAAAAGAAGCGGATTTTAGCATTCAACAAAAGTGTTTGCATATTAACGAAATCTCCTCAGTGAAATATTGCTCTGGAAAAAAGAAAAAAAAGTAGTGCCGTGAAAATAAATAGCTTCTTGATTTGAAATTACAGTGGAATTCGATATCCCAGTATGTTTTTAAATGATATAGAACAAACCGATGAGATGATTTTATATGTATACGTTCAAATTTCTGAGAAATATGGAAAAACATTTAGAGTACATATGATATATTTTAGTTAGTGTCCCAACACAGAGCGATGTGTTTTATTATCACAATCATCTTTCAGCTTGTCAAAAGAATTCAATTTAGACCATGGTGGCTGCCTTATCGGATTCCAGGAAAGTAAACCTTTTTGTATTTCTAAGATTGAGTTTAAAAAATAGTTTTTTTCGCCTGTTTTCAAACACTATTTTCACCATTAAAATATACAATGGTATCGGATTCCACAAAAGTTTCAATATAACTACACATTTATGTGCCCTACCAGACTTATCTTCTTCTTCTTCTTCTAACAAATATATTATTCACATCCTGTCCCTGACAACATAACATCACTTGTTCCCATGTTAAAATCCTCCTCTTTTGCCAAAACATGGCAGAGCTAACAAATATTATTCTCATTAACATATTTATGCTGATAAAATAGCAACAGAACATTGAATGTTGCATTTGTAAGGGAACTAAACGGCAGGGTAATCAGTCGTCCAGTATATTGAAACTAATAATACTGAGGGCAAGATAATTGTACTTCATGGAAACGTCCATTCTAAAATTAAATGAGTATCTCCATCACTTACATAGAAAAACAGCAATTTTCGTTTCACCAGCTATTGATGGCCCTTGAAAAATCCACTACTTCATTCATTAAAATCTGTAATTTGTTAAATATTGCGATTCATGTGAAAGTTTCGTAAAGTGATCATATGAAAAAATAATATCCCCTCTGCGTGCTGTTGTTTTTGTTATGGTCTTCAGTCCGGAGACTGGTTTGATGCAGTTCTCCACCCTACTCTACCCTGAGCAAGCCTTTCATCTCCTCATAAGAACGGCAACCCACATCCATTTGAATCTGCTTACTATATACGCCTCTTGGTCTCCCTCTGCGATTTTTACCACACACACTTCCCTCCAATGCTAAACTTACGATTCCTCGATGTCTAAGAATGTGTCATACCAAGCGATCCCTTCTTTTAGTCAAGGTATGCCAAAAAGTCCTTTTCTCACCAATTCTGTTCAATACCTCTTCGTTAGTTATGCGATCTACCCACCTGATCTTCAGCATTCTTCTGTAGCACCACATTTCAAAAGCCTCTATTCTCTTCCTGTCCGCACTGTTTATCGCCCATGTTTCACTCCCGTACATGGCAACACTCCACACAAATGCCTTCAGAAAGGACTTCCTTATATTTAAATTAATATTTGATGTTAGCAAATTTCTCTTTTTCAAAAATGCTTCCTTCCCATTGCCATTCTGCATTTTATATACTCTGTACTGCGACCGTTATTTGTTATTTTACTACCCAAGTAACAAAACTCATCTACCACCTTCACTGTTTCGTTACCTAATCTAATTCCTTCAGCATCGCCTGATTTTCTAACTCCATTGCATTATTTTTGTTTTGCTCTTGTTAATGTTCATTTTATGCACTCTCGTCAACACCCTCTTCATTCCATTCAACTGCTCTTCCAGGTCCTTTGTTGTCTCTGACAGAATTACAATGTCATCAGCAAAACGCAATGTTTTTATTTCTTCACCCTGTACTTTAATCCCTATTCCAAATTTTTCCTTGCTTTCGTTCACCGCCTGCTCGATGTACAAATTGAATTAACATCGGAGAAAGGCTACAACCTTGTCTTACTCCCTTCCCAACTAATCCCTTTCATGCCCTTCGAGTCTGCTCTGGTACAAGTTGTAAATAACTCTCATTTCCCTGTATTTTACCCCCGCTGACTTCAGAATTTGAAAGAGTGTACTCCAGTCAACATTGTCAAAAGCTTTCTCCATATTTACAAAAGCTAAAAATGTAGGTTTGCGTTTTCTTAATCAATCTTCTAGGATAAGTCGTAAAGTGAGTATTGCCTCCCGGGTTCCTACGTTCCTCTTGAATCCAAACTGATCTTCCCCGAGGTCAGCCTCTACCAGCTTTTCCATTCTCCTGTAGATAATTTTGTAAAAATTTTGCAACCATGACTTATGAAACTGGTGGTTCTGTAATTTTCACACCTGTTTGCGCCTGATTTCTTTGGAATGGGTATTATTACATTTTTCTTAAAGTCTGAGGGTATTTCGCCTGTCTCTTACATCGTACACACCAGGTGAAATAGTTGTGTCATGGCTGGCTCTCCCAGAGACTTTAGTAGCTCTGAGGGAATGTCATCTACTCCCGGGGCCTTGTTCCGACCTAGGTCATTCAGGGCTCTGTCAAATTCATCTCTCAGTATAGTATCTCCTATTTCATCTTCATCTGCTTCCTCTTCCCTTCCTACAACATTGTCTCTAAGTTCATTTCCTTTGTAGAGCTGCTCTATGTACTCTTTCCACCTTTCAGCTTTCCATTCTTTGCTGAGAACTGGTTTTCCATCTTTGTTCAAAAAATGTTCAAATGTTTGTAAAGTCTATGGGACTTAACTACGGGGTCATCAGTCCCTAAACTTACAAACTACTTATGAACTACTTACAAACTAGGACGGCACAAATATCCATGCCCGAGGGGGGATTCGAACCCCCGACCGTTTCCATCTTTGTTCTTGATATTCGTAGAGCTGTTTTTCTTGTCGGCAAATGTCTCTTTTATTTTCCTGTAGGCAGTATCTACTTTTCCCCTTCTTATACATTCTTCTACAGATTTGCATTTGGCTTCTAGCCACTCCTGCTTAGCCATTTTGCACTTCCTGTCAATCTCATTTCTTAGTCGTCTGTACTCCATTTTGCCTGTTTTATTTACTGTATTTTTATATTTTCTCCTTTCGTCAATTAAATTTAGTATTTCCTGTGACTTCCAAGAAGTTTTTGTAGGTCTTGCCTTTCTACCTATTTTGTCCTCTGCTGCCTTCACTATCTCTCAATGCTACCCATTCCTCTTCTACTGTTTTATTTCCCCCCGTTTCTGTCAATTGTTGCCTAAAGCTCCCTCTGAAATTCTCTAGCACTTTAGGTTCCCCCAATTTATCCAAGTCCCATCTCCTTATTTTCCTACCTTTCTGCAGTTTTTTTCAGCTTCAGCCTACAGTTCATGACCAATGAGCTACGGTCAGAGTCTATATCTACCCCTGGGTATGTCTTACTGTTTAAAACCTAGTTCCGAAATCTATGTATTACCATTATAAAATGGTGTCTCCTGGTCTCTTCCACGTAGACAACCTTCTTTTGTGATTCTTAAACCACGTGTTCCGTGAAAAATTCTACCAGGCGACTTCCTCTTTCATTCCTTCTGCCCAGCCCATATTCACCTACTACTTTTCCTCCTCTTCCTTTTCCTACTACCGAATTCCAGTCTCCCATCAGAATTAAGTTTTCCTCTCCCTTAATTGTCTGAATAATTTCCTTTAACTCCTCATACATTTCTTCAGTCTCTTCATATCGGCAGAACTAGTTGGCATATAAACCTGTACTACTGTTGTCGGTGTTGGCTTCGTATCTATCTTGACAATGATAATTCGATCACTGTGCTCCTCATAGTAGTTTACCCGCATTCCTATTTTCTTATTCATTATCAGTCCTACTCCTGTGATACCCCCAACTGATCTTGTATTTATAATCCTGTACTCGCCTGACTAGAAATCCTGTTCATTCTGCCACCGAACTTCACTAATCCCCATTATATCTAACTTTAACCTATCCATTTCCCTTTTTAAATTTTCTAATTTTCCTACTCTATTAAAGGATCTAACATTCAACGCTCCGATCCGTGGAATGCCAGTATTGTCTTTCCTTATGATAACATCCTCCTGAGTAGTCCCCGCGGAGATCCGTTAATATCACAAGAACTATAACCACAAACAAAATAGCAAATAGGTCGCGGTGGAGTAGCCGAGCGGTCTATGGGGCCTCGCTGCGGAGTGCGCTGTTGCTCGCCGTCGGAGGTTCGAGTCCTACCTAGGGCATGGGTGTGTGTGTGTGTGTGTGTTGCCTTTGGGTTAGCTTAGTTTAAGTAGTTTGTAAGCTACGGACTGATGACCACGCAGTTTGTTTCGATAGATTTACAAAAATTTAAAATAGCAGCTAGGTCTTCATGAAGCTAAAGAATGCAGCTATAAGATGTGCGAGAATCAATTTCTTTTACCGAATAGTTTCTTCACAATCGTTTGATAAATAAAGCAGCTCGGCCGTGTACGCGCCTTGGCGTGCACCCAGCAAAGCCAGCCCGCACGCTTCCGCGCCCAATCTTGCACTGTGTCAGAGACGCAGTGGTTTTCAGCCGCTTTTGTACTGCGCAGCCGACTGACGTGCGCGTCCTCCAGGAAACTTCTGACGAAGCATTATCCGTGTGAGTGTGGCTTAACCAAGGAGTTCAGACCCTCTGGAGACGCCCTAACACTGAAAAAGTGAATCCAACAAAATGCGCATTCCGGCATTTGTTTGTGCCGAAAACTTTGTCATACTGTGTGGTGAAGTAGTTCTAGTCGTTGAAATGTGTGTCATGTGTGACTATCAATTTAGTGGCTTTATGTAAAGAGGGCAATATTCACACAGCATTATAAGGGAGAAATCCTTGTGTTGGGCACAAAAGCACGGCTCCCTGGCTTCAGCCAATGCCTGTTCTCAGCATAGATAACGCCACCTCCCTTTATTCTAACCTCCTTGGGCTTAACGCACCGCTTTCCGAAACGGAAAGGGGTACCGGCCCCGGTTCGAGTCCGCCCAGCGGATTAACGATGGGGATCGGAGTGCGGGACAGCCTTGATGTTGTTTTTAGGCGGTTTTCCACATTCCCATGGGTGAATAACGGCCTGGTCCCCAAGTCCCGCCTCAGTTACACGATTTGTAAACATTTCATAACACGTTTCACACATATAAACTACTAGCTGTAAATCCGGCGTTCTCCGGGTATTTATTTATTCTACATTCTCGTAGCGCACCTCCCCTTCCCTCTCTCTGCATCCATCTCTTTCTCTCCCATCTCTCTGTTGGTTTCCACCTTTCTCTCTCTCGGCAAAGTTTTTGCAAGGTACCCTCTGTCATGGTAGTTTTACAGATTTCGTGTTTAGTCAGTGAGTGATCTTTCGCTGTTATATATATGGAGATATCTCCTGAATTATGTGTCCTACAAAAACATTATTTACCACGTTCGTAGAATGTTAGGAAACTGCCTGCGAAATGTTTTGTTAATGGAGTTGGTAGTAAAGACGTAGTAAATTACAACGTCATGCTTATTGAGGCGAATTTTCATGAATTTCATTGTCTTTGACGTCATAGCACCGAACCTATAAGTCGTAATACGATATCATTTCGAAGTTACATTCAGTGCTGTATATGTTAAATGTCTGCGAAATACATCGCGAATAGAGTTATCAGGAGAGACGTAATAAATCAAAACGTCATGTGCGATGAGGCGGTTTTTCATGAACCTAGTTGTTTATGACTCCATATCTTATGAACTGTGACAAAATTTCGAAGGTACGTTCAGTGTGTGTGTGTGTGTGTGTGTGTGTGTGTGTGTGTGTGTACTGTCTGCAACAATTCTCGCGAATACATAATAGTGTACGAGTAATAAATTGTAACGTCAAGTCAAATGCCGTAATTTTACTGTATGAACGAAGCGAGAAAATTTTTCCCTTTTATCATTTTGATGGGGTTGTCAGCTGCGGTGCCTGGTTTTGATTATTATTATTATTATTTCCCTTTCACTGTTTGACTGGAACGTTGTTCTGCAGGAGGTCATAATCAAAATCTAGATCTTCTAGGAGGGCCTAAAACTGCTCCACGTCGTCTTTGCATCTCCATGCTTAGAGGGCGTTGCGTAGACGTCGCGGCAGCTTACCCAAACAAATTCTAATGAGTTCAGGTACCGGATAGGGGTTGGTTAAATAAGAGTTCTTATTTAAAATGTCCTGAAAAAACTCGGCCGGGCTGGAAAAGTTCGACTGTCCGAAGGGCGGCTTCCACGCGGTCCTGCCGCTTCTCTGGCCAGTTCGAAGCCAAAAAGTATTGGCGGAAATTCTCATAGCTTTCGCCATACCATGGGAACGACCTCATTCCCGTCGTGGGTTCTCCTTCCAGGTGTCCTCACTCGAACTAGATTTTATTGCCTTCGGGCCAGATCAGCGGCAGGGAGAAGTCAAATTGGTCTACCCACGCCTGCAGATGTATTCCATGGGGCGCGTTCCGGAGTACTTCAAATTTGCGCACCGTTAGAAAGTGGTTGTAATTGAAGCCCGGTACTGGGTCCCGATTACAACGCGCGGTCACGGCTCGAGCTTGCCCAGGGAGGCTCATTCTCCTCCTCAAAAGCAGAATCGCAATCGAGGCCCGCGCTCCTGTCGCAGCTGCTACTCGTACAAGTGCTGCGCTGCGCCGCTGTTATTGCACGCGGGCACCTCTGGCTGGAGCCACGTGCACAAGTGATTCGTCAGCGTGGTTGCAATTCTTGTTGAAGGGCTGCACGGGGTTTAATTCGAGCCGTGCAATCCGTTGTACGACATCTTCTAATGTTGTCTCCACAATAGTAATTGCAGCGGTCACAACATCGACGCAGCCAGAAACCATACCGATACTGGTTTGAACCATTTCCACGTCTTTTCAGACGTGTTCATCTTCATGAGTGCGTCGTCAACACGTGAATCAACGGTTTTGACGCGTTCGGCAACACCGCCGACCCAAGTCATCACCCTTTCAACGCGAGATCTTACGGTTTCTATCTCTGTGCTGTTCCTGCTGACTCCTTCAGCCAGTTCCTAGCAGAGGCTAGACATTTCTTGGAATACCTGCGCCTCTTGATTCGCGACCTGTACTTTCATTTTGTCAAGTCGCTCATCAATCTTTCGCGACTGTCCTTTCATTTGTTCAGTGACCTGTTTTGACAGTTCTTTTATTTCGCAAAACTGGTCATTAGTGCGTTGGTCTATTTTAGCAAAACGTACCGCAGTGCATTGATCTATTTTAGCAAAACATTCCACAGTGCATTGGTCCATTTTATCTAAGCGTTCTGAAATCTGCGTAGTCATTTCTTTGAAAAGGTTGGTGAGCACGTCAGGTAACGTGGCTACCTGCGGACAAACGGTCGCCCTGGGTTATTCCCATAATCTGAAATACAAGAGGGCCCCGGCCAGCGGCTTCCGGTGGGCTGCTCGCCTCTAAGTGACCCGTCGTCTGCACTTTGTACGCCTTCTTCAAAGGAAAGATCTTTTTTGTGGTGTCGCCCAAGTCCAAGGTGCGCGCCACCTAGTTAAAAAGCTTTTTGTGAATCTTTGCATAGGAAATAAGACTGTGCAATTTCAGCTTGATACTGGTTCCGCTGTTACTTTAATGAATAAAGACACGTATGAACTTCTGGGTTCGCCAAAATTGTCGCCGTCACAGTAAGTGTTAACAGCATATACAGGACAAACTATTCCCGTGCTAGAAACGTGTAGCCTGCCTGCCTCTTTTCAAGGTGTAACAAAAACAGTTGCTTTTGTAACTCTTCAGGCCAAATCTACACAGACCATTTTTGGATTAGATGCATTTGACTTGTTTGGTTTATCAATTCAAAGAGATGTGCTTCAAATTTCGTCAGTAGTGCCTCAGGACAAAATAAATGCATTGTGTGAAAAATATAGGGACTTGTTTTCGCCGGAACTAGGTTGTGCAAAAGACTTCGTGGCACATGTAACTTTAAAAGAATCTGCAGTTCCCAAATTTCGTAAAGCTAGACCGGTGCCTATCGCAATGCGATGAACTTAAACGTTGGCAAGATAGTGGTGTGATTTCTCCTGTTTCTGCGAGTCAGTGGGCCTCGCCTATAGTAATTATACCTAAGCTGTCAGGAAAACTTCGTCTCTGTGCGGACTTTAAATCAACAGTGAACAGTCAAACAATTGTGGACACTTATCCCCTGCCCAGACCAGAGGAACTGATGGACTAATTAGGACAGTCTCGCTTCTTTTCTAAGATTGATTTAGCAGAGGCATACTTACAGATTCCACTTGATGACGAGTCAAAAAAGTTTTTCGTCATTAATACTCACATGGGCCTTTTTCAATTTCAATGCCTACCCTTTGGCAGTTCTTCCTCCCCCGCTATTTTTCAGCGCTTTTTGGAACAGCTGACGGTTTCAGTACCGTGCTGTTCGAACTATTTAGATGATATTGTGGTATCCGGACGTACAGTTGAAGAACATTTAGCAAACCTGGAGTGCCTTTTCAAAGTGTTGACTGCAGCAGGTCTACGTTGTAATAAAGCAAAGTGTTCGTTTTTTCAAACTGACATATATGATTAATACCCAAGGAATCCATCCCTTACAGTCACATCTTCAAGCAATCAAAGACTTGCCTCCTCCTAAGAATGTGCACGAATTGCAAGCAGTAATGGGAAAGCTTAATTATTATTTCGGGTTTATTCCCAATGCGTCTCAGATTGCAGCTCCACTGCATCGCTTACGTAGGAAAAATGTTCCTTTTGTTTGGTCCAAAGATTGCCAGATTACCTTTGACAACTTAAAGTCTGCACTACTCAGTGATGCATGTTTGATTCCCTTTGACCCACAGAAGCCTGTAGTGCTAGCAGTTGATGCCTCGTCGTACGGTGTGGGTGCAGTTTTGTCACATCGTATTGGATGTCACGATCGTCCTATTGCCTTTGCATCCAAGCTACTGACGCCGACGCAACAATTTTCTGTTTTAGAAACATCTCTCACGTTTGCAGCATCATTTAAGGCAACGTGCTGATTTTCTGTAGCAACCGAGACTAATTCCCACGACCTATCATGCTTTTCCTTATCCTACGGGTTTCAATTGCCGAAACTGAAACACTATCCATTTTTGAAATCACATTAAAATATTCACATGCACGTTAAAATATTCACAATGAAATACCAAAGCAACAAGTTCCTAACAACCCAAGTGGTCAGAACACGTCGTGGCTCTGTAAGAGTTTCACACACAAAACTGTTTTCACATGCAATGCAGTTGTAATTGCACTTGTGTTTCACACTGCCTAAAGTCGACACTTATTTCCCCCAAAAATACCATAGAAAAATGATCACTACTGAAAGAGAAAACAAATGCACTGGCAATGCGTGGCTGAAAACACAATAAAGATACACTAGCGCTTGCAATTTCTACTTATTCATACTCACACTCACACATTCATAGGACGAGAGGGCATCTAGAGAAAGAAACAAAATTTAAAAATGAAATCAGGAGACGCCAGAAGGACAAATCCTGGCAGCAGTAAGCCAAGTGAAAGTAGCCTGTTTATTAAAATAAGCAAGAACTCGGGCAGTTGAGATCTGCAAATGTAAGTTGAAATGCTCAATGCTGCTCTAAATTACTTTATGAGTGTCACAGTACATGCGCAACAGAAATTTATCTAACTGCTCACTCACCAAATTAAGCACACACCTTGTACAAAAGTGAATTAAATCATAAAATTACTGCCTGTAATAAAATTGTTTCTACCCTTTATGAATATGGAGGTAACAGAGAAGGAAATTTGCCAACAGACAATGGATAGCTAATAACACTTTCATTCATTCACAGACACGCGCATAAAGCTTGGCAGTACATTACTCTGCTGGAACAGATGAAATCAGTGGTGAAACCAAGCGTCGGTGGCATCTTGACGAGATGGCAGGTGTCTTTATCACAAATTTTTAAATATACTGGCACTAAACGAACTCATTTGTGTGGGGAGGCAGCGGCTGACTATTCTTAAGTACCACATGGTGTGCGACCATGCCGAATTTCATAACATTTATAAACAGAAATTAATCTTGAATCAGCGAGTAAAGCACACATGAGAATTCGTATAGAAGAAAGCTAGTATTAATAAAACCATGGCTGAAGGCCAAAGTAACGTCCATTACAAAAGCACGTGGTGCAATTGGTCATACAAAACAGGAAAGACAGAATCAAATCAGAAAATCTGAGAAATATTTAGCACACTCTCGGATACAGTATCGACACGAAAACGTTAGTCAAAAACACGAAGGAAATTCAAACATAGTAGTTTTGCACAAAGGCTGAAGGCCACACATGTGTATTCTAACTTGAGCAAAACCGGACACACAATCACACTGGAATGAAAATACAAATAATAAATTTACACTGAATTCACTCTAGTTCTGTAAATTAAGAAACACTTCGCATCACATAGCGAAAGAATTACTCAAGAGAACTATCACTGAAAAAGACTGCACGATCACGAGGAAAGGAAAGTCCTAACAGCATGCCTTCGACTCAGCATGATTTGGCGGAGTACTTTCTTCCACAGTTGTCAGAGCCAGAATGAAAGTGGAGACTAGCTCTAAGGCTACAGAAAAACCTCCCCCTGCCACACACCGGATGTAGAGCGCCCTAAAAGCGACGCAGAGCGCATTCAGAGACTAGTGTTTACCAACCTTTGCTACCTGGCCAAGACAATTCCCTTTACAACCGCTCCCAGAGAGGTCTCCTGTCACCACTTTCATCCAAGAGTTGGTTGGTACGATACTAACAACACGGCCACCTCGCCAAGCAAGCTTGTCTCTGGCCACCCAGCAGACGCCAGCGCAGACGATAAACTAAGCCATGCATTCTTAACTACAGCAAAACTAGTCCTAAAGTGGGAGGTGGCGACTGTAAACCATTGTGCGGGAGTCAGTCAGTATTAAGAGCACACATTCACTTTCACATGAACACACACGTTGTCACACTGGTGGAAACATTTTTAAATATGGGGCAAATATACATAAAAAAGGGCATTGATGATTGATAAAAATAATAAAATAATTAACATACAAATAGATAACATGAATGGTGCAGAAATACTTTAGGTTAATGAATAAATCGAAATGGAACATGACCACACATTCAGTGGACGTGTTTCACCAGGGGTGATAAAGATCGACACAATAAAGACCATCTTTAACTAACCTCTACAGATCATAAAGAGACATATGTACACAGTCGTATTACCAAACAAACACAGCAACACTTCTATGGATCATTTCCTCGCAGTTGACACAAATGTATGTACAGTATGAATTTACAACAACAGCCGTTAAAACTTGCATGAGGAAAAATATAGTTAGCGATAACACACACACACAAACAGCCGGATGAGCGTTAAATTGCGATGTAAAGTCAAAATCCAATCCATACACTAACGTATCGCACAATATCAATTTAAACGAACTCTTGCTTAGCTATCCTTCGGTATTTTCTCATAGATCCATAGACCTGTAAAATCGAAAAGTTCTACACGAAAAGCTATAAGGCCGGATCCACACATTGGAACCAAAGTTGGCGCCAAATTTATTCGCCCAATGTATGGATCGGTGAAACAGCATTGGAACCAACGTTGGCGCCAACGTTGGTACGACTCCGTTGCTTGTCGGTATTTCGACCAAACATCAAAGGACGTTGGGCCAATGTAGGTACGTCGTCCACACATTGGCGCCAACGTTTCATTCTATTTTTGTTGTCTGCTCGTCTCGAAATTGTTTCTTTCATCGTTCGTTCTTCGATGCCGTTGATTTTAACGTTTTAAAATCTCATTGTAAATATTATATCTGTACCAGAAAGTCATTCATTTGTGAAAGCAACCACAAAAATCGAAATGCCGCGGCAAAACTTAGGCGCGATCAGTGAATTTAATTTTGACACAATTACTGAATGATATTTTTAAAATTAACATTTTCTGTCAAGTTCCACATATTGGTTTGCAAACTTCAAGCACTACCAGTGATATCAATGACATGGTTATTTTAGAAAGGAAGTGTAGACTTCTAAAACTGTCTCCTGTAGCAAGAAACCGAAGAGTCAACCTTCAATACCTAAAGAACTTTAGAAAGTGTAGTGTCCCTCCAAAACGCATCGGTATCCTTTTTTATTTTAAGTTCAATCACTTAAAGCGCAGGTATAAATTTTAATAATGTGTATAGATTACTTGTAACAAATTTTAAAACTTACTGATTTCGTAATTAATGTTCGTTAGGAAGTGACAAAACACACCCATCATCTGTTACATATGTTTCCTTTTTTGGTTTTTAGTTACAAAATGTAATTGTTCACTCTCACAACCATTAATGCATTGTCCGCGATTTGTATGTCAGATATGTGTACGTTGGCTCTCGACGAATTCAACTGCATTTTGGCTCCAGTGTCTGGACGCTGCCTCAAAAATATTGGCCAATGTTGGTGTCAGCGTTGGTACCAATGTGTGGACCCGGTGTAAGCCTTAACAACAAATAACTGTTGCAGATGCAAACTATTACATATTGTATGTAATCACATCGACATTGGAGTGCTCCTCAACACACTTGATCCACATATAGATCTTAGGACCTACAGCAAACACCTCATAAGGTTGGTCTATATACACCGCAGAAGAGTAAAAGGCTCTTTCCACAGAGGGAAGAAACTTAGAAAGTGTATAGCTCGATTCCCACATTACGAGAACGATACTGTGCTACAACAGCTTACAACACAGTCGATCCAACTTTAACCCTTTTTTAGGACAAAATGAAGCACCGAACGGTAATTTTCACATCGAAATCATAGGCTTACCCAACAAAATATCAACATCTAACCCTTTTTGGGACAAAACGAACCACACCTAGTAAGACACACAAATGTTACTCGAAATGTGCTTTTTGCATGATCATTCTATACGAAGAACCAAGTGTTCCACCAATCTTCGTACAAAACAGATCCAGTGCCATTCGTCTTTTGTCCTACAGCAAACAACTAGTAACGTTTGTATATGTAATTTATACGCACGGAAAGTAAGGTTTAGACTAACACTCCATCTCGGTTGTTTATATGTCACATCCTGCGTCAGGAAAAAATCACAGGGCTACGGAAAAAACACGACATACTTCTATTCTTTTTTTAAGGTATATAGACCCACAGTTAAAAGAAATACACATTATAGTCTTGGATTGCTTTTCTATTAAGACAGCGGAATGTTCGTCAAATTATGCTTTTATGTAAAGTTGGAGAACTATTTAAATCCAAACACATCGTGAGGTTGTACGATTATGCAACTAACCACATCTATATGTTTAAGGGGAAATGGCATCGATAGAGCCGGCCGCGGTGGCCGAGGGGACTGAGGCGCTTCAGTCACGGTCTGCACGGCCACTACGGTCGGGGGTTAGAATCCCCCCTCGGGCATGGATATTTGTGCCGTCCTAGTTCGTAAGTAGTTCATAAGTAGTTTGTAAGTTTAGGGACTGATGACCCCGTAGTTAAGTCCCATAAGCTTAACAAACATTTGATTTGCATCGATAGATCAGACTTTTAGACCCCACATAGATAAGTACAACATGGAATACCTTTGATATATCTTACCAGGCGATTCTATGAATCTTAATCAGGGTATAGAGGAAGAAACAGAGCTGATAAAATAAAATATAAACGCCTCTAGTTAGAATTACATCTTTTCGTGTAGAATGTTTCGGTATTACTGGTCTATGGACATAGGAGAAAATACTGGAAGACACGTTATGTGTCAGAAGAGTAGTGCTTCGATTGGTAGAGTATCTGTTAGTTGGTCAGTTATCGGAGATGTAATACTATCCTGTCCTAGTCTACAGCTAAGCAAGAGTTCGTTTAAATCGACGTTGTGCGATACGTTAGTGTATGGACTGGAGTTTGACTTTACATCGCAATTTAACGCTCATCCGGCTGTTTGTGTGTGTGTGTGTGTGTGGGCGGGGGAGGGGTGTATAAAACATGTTATCGCTAACTATATTTTTCCTCCTGCAAGTTATAACGGCTGTTGTAATGAACTCATACTGTACATACCTTGTTTGTGTCAACTACGAGGAAATGATCCACAGAAGTGGTGCTGTGTCTGTCGGTAATACGATTGTGTGCAGATGTCTCTTTATGATCTGTAGAGGTTAGTTAAAGATGGTGTTCATTGTGTCGATCTCACATTAAGAGCGATTGTATAGCTGTGACAGATCGTTCATTTTTTATTCTTATGGCTGTTGATAGAAGCAATGTAATATTTTATCTTCATAAAATTATGTCTCGTGTATTCGTAATCTAGTGCGTACGACGTATCTTGGCTTGTTCGAAATACCGACCTCGATCTGTTTAGTCATACGGTTTCTTGCAAAATATAAGTGTTCTACATTTGTGACTGCATATTGATAATAGTAATGTGCTAGGGTTGTGATGTATTTATATCGTCTTTTAGTGGTGTTTACGAGTGGACACCTGTCGGTAGCGTAGCGGAGATGCTTGCAGGAGTAAATTATTGTTTTTCCGTCGAGAAGCAACGATTTCAATAAACCCTATTGTTAGGTGATTTAAAGCTAGCTAGTTAACTTCGTTGGGAGGCATTTGTTTAGTTTCTAAAAGATTGCTCTTGGCATTTGATAAAATATTTAGGTGTTGTATTAGTTCGAAATGATATAGACTATTTTGGCATTTTGGTTGTAAGGATTAGATATATACATATAAGAAAAGAGCTTGGTGTTGACCTGGATCGTTTCTTGTTAGCTGTTCTACGTGTGTCAGTCTTTTTACAATGTATTGGTTGTATTACGGATGTTTATCGGGAGTATTGATTTGTTAGAAGGGGGAATACGATGACTCATGCAGTGAAGGCTTTCACGACCGGCTGAAGTAATAGCTGTTGTATCTTCCGGGTTATGTGGTCGTGGTCCAAGAAACATATCTGTTCCTGACGTTTCGTCCAGAGCTGCGCTGGACATCTTCAGAGGTACTGGTAGCGGTGAGTCTTGCCGACGAAACGTCAGGAACAGATATGTTTCTTGGACCACGACCACATAACCCGGAAGATACAACAGCTAATACGATGACTGTTTGTTCTCGAGTGATGGTTGAATGTACGAAGTATGTGGTCTAGTGACTGACAAAAGCCGGCCGCGGTGGCCGAGGGGACTAGGCGCTCCAGTCACGGTCTGCACGGCCACTAAGGTCGGGGGTTCGAATCCCCTTTCGGGCATGGATATTTGTGCCGTCCTTAGTATTAGCTAGTTCATAAGTAGTTTGAAAGTTTAGGGACTGATGACCCCGTAGTTAAATCCCATAAGCTATACAAACATTTGAATTTGACTGACCGAAATCGTTTCAGAAATACTGTCTGATGGAGTATGCAATGGAAAGATGCATGATCAAACGGTTAGATGTTCGTGGGGATCCACCAACAACGCAGAGATACCGAGAGTGTCGCCTGCTATGTAGTCTAGAACATTAGTAAAAAATTAGCTGGGATGGCTAGATCAGTTTGTTGTTGTTGGGTTGGGTTGGAGATGGTTGTTGTGACATAGAGTGTAGCAGGCTAGTTGGGATAGACCCTAAGTATCGAGTGTTTGAAATACTGTAAAATATGCGGTGTAGTGTCTGTTTCCCGTTTTGGATTATGTTGCGTTGTGATAGAGCTCTAAAGAAGTCGATTTAGGATTATGTTCTTGTGGTAGTAAAATACTTTGCACTGTGTACATTACGAAGTATTGCCTGTTTAATCGTGTGTTAGCGGTGTTTAATTTACGACTGGTGTCATTTATGCAGTGTAGATGTTTGTGATGGAAAATTATTACTGATCTTTTAACTTATAAATGCGTAGTAAATTCGACAAGTTCGTCATTGCAAGCCATGGAGACAAGGCGAAGTTACCCATTCTCCTACCTGGCGGCAGCGTTGTGGGAGCACTCGGCATACTGCAGAAACCCAGCCAGGAAACACTGGAGAACAGCTTGAGGAAATATGGGAATCATTTAGCTGTACCTTATAAAGTGGGGTTAGCCAATGTTAAAATAAAAGTTGTAATAAGAGAGCTCCAATCTCTAGCTTCGTGTAGGTGACTTTTATCTCCTGGATTTGGGCATCCCACACGATTTCGTTGGAATTTTTAACAAACTCGTCATGTGTGAGTACCTAGTATCCACCCATTACTTTCGCCTGGACGGAGGCTGTATAAGGAACAGAAACGTGATTGTGGATATCGGGAGGGCAGTTGGAATCGATTGTTTCATGTGGTTAACGTCGAATTGACGAGTAAAAAAAATTCTGGTGTCAATAAAATTACCGGTAGTCACTTGTCGATTTTGTAATAGACGTTTGCGAGGGACTTTTACCTCTTCGTTTGGCATTACCAGTCTGGAGGCTATAATATACACTTACAGGGTAGATCGGTGTACTGTTTAAACTAGGATAGCCATTATTTACAAAGTGCAACCCTCTACAGTGTGTCAGTCCTATCTTCGTGGTCTCGGTTAACAAATTCCTTAGAGAACAGGTGTTTTTTTTTTTTTTTTTGTTTTCTCCTTGTTTACTGGATTAATAAGAACACCGAAAATAGACTGGTGTGTCCGTAATCTAGTGAACTCCTTGAAAGACCATCGTTAATTGTAAAATTAAGTCTGGCTGAAAGGGGCCAGTTAAAAGCTTACTTTTTAAACATATAATTCTGGCCGTAAAAAACCAGCTAGAGGATTCGCGTCAGCTACTAACTACTTCCTGAAACAGAACTGACTCAAAATTTACCTTAGCGGCAGGAAGACATAGAGACAGTGGCCAACACACATCATAGATCACGAGAATTACACACAATCATTAATATACCAGCCACCCCGAACTAAACCATTTCATGAAGGTGGCTGTGAGAACATTTATGGCGCAACGTAATTAAAAATATGATAATATGCATCTGCATTTGTTCTCAGCACTGGTGAAAAACAACATTAAATAAAAGGGAGGGTATTCATTAACTAATATTCATAATTAGAACAAAATTTCTCTGGCAATAAATTATTTATTCAGTTCAAACATGAACAATTGGAGGAACCAATTTTGTTAAACAATAAAAACGCATCCCATTGAACTACTAACTTAAAGTAATCTGAACTGAATATCGTAGGGGGAGGGATTTACAACCAACAAGCATTCTGCCACTCACACGCGCGAAGCAAAGCGAAACTCACCCAACTCAGCGTTCTGATACAAAGTAGAAGCATGCGCTGCAATCGTAGGCGAAATTTAGCGAACCAGGATGTACCACCCAACACAAGGAAAATAAACTTCATACGTGGCTCTGGTCTGTCTTCCTTTACGTGAGATGGTACGCGATAGTAGCCAGATTAATTTCCATTAAAATCAAACCGTGAACATGCAGACTTGCTGAGACACATGGCACATGTCTGCTACATTACATATACGCATCTCACTGAAGTTCAAGTGCTTAAAGGTCGTATTCATTTCAACAAAAATCAACGGAATCATAGATTACGAAGCAAGAATACACAATAGTAAGGCACTGGTATGTGAGCAGTGTCGAGAACTCAAGTGACTAGCCGCGGTGGAGTAGCCGAGTGGTCTAAAGCGTCTCGCTGCAGAGCGCGCGGTTGCTCACCGTGGAGGTTCGAGTTCTCCCTGGGGCATGGATGTGTGTGTTGTCCTTAGGTTAGTTTACCTAGGTTTAAGTAGTTTTTAAGCTACGGACTGATGACCACGGAGTTTGGTCCGATAGATTTACAAACACTTGAAATTTTTGAATTTTCAAGTGACTAGCTATAAGCTTTGGTTCCCAAAACCAGTAAAAATACAAAATTCAATTTCCGAAAAATAAAGAAAAATAGCTACGGCATGCAACACTTAGAAATGCGTAGGATATCATAAGGAAGCTAAAGAAATACAGTTAGACGCGTTTGGGAAGGTTTTGCACGGATGGACGAAGTCCAGTCTTCAAAAATTCTAAAAAGTGGAATAAATTCATAGTCGGGGTAAATCAACTAATAAATACAGCATGCAGCCCCTAGAAATACGTAGTATATCATAAGCAAGCTAATAAAGGGGGTTGGACAAGGCTAGAAGAGAATTTACTGGAGGAATAGGAATGCAAAGTACAAGTTTGGAAACGAAACAACAATTTAAAATAGACGGAGAGGAGATCGCGATGTACTAAAGGAAATCAGAAGGATACGGCGGGTGTGGGCAGAAGTGATTAGTTTAGGAAATCTCAGGAACATGTTCGATGTTATTATTCCAGACAATTGTACCGTCCGAAGTACGGAATAATTGGCTCGTTTTTTCCAATATTGGTGTAGGACAGAGTACGTTGATAAGTAATAACTAAAGGCCAGCGCAAATGCGGATATATCTGCGGACATCTGCAGTATATCTTACTTTGGGTGTAAAACTGTGAGCGACGCGGATATCCGCATGTTATATGGGGATAAAGAGCGAGGTATCTGCCCAGTACGTCTGTCGAAATGTTAGCTGAAAACTTCAAGCATGTGGAATCCTTGCAGGGCCCAAGCAGTTTTGTAAGATGTCCCATGATGGCGCTGAGGTCAGATGCAGCCCTTTAAACTGGCCAGAGCAGGCGGCAGGTAGCGGCTGTCCCCACCACCACCTCCCCTCAAACGCCAGCAAGCCGGACACAGCCGTGGCCTCGTGGCAGGCGGCACGAGCTCTCTCCTCAGCCTCCCCTCCAGGCTATCTTCTGACGTGCGAGAGGCACCCTAAGCCAGGGAACGGCCTGACACCTGCTAGCATCTTACGGAACTACGAGGGGAGCCTAGGACAGCGGTTTAGGGGGGGCTGCTCCTCTGTATATGTTACTCTGTGGCCCGAGGGACCTGCGCCTAATCCGTTTATGTGGCCGTGTCTTACCTGTGGTCTGTCAAGTACTTTCTGGGTGGCAAACCGGCCCACTGCCCACCAGAGGTGCCATGCCATGTAGTGAATACACTGACAGTTCTTTTTTAAAATGGATATTACATAGTGTAAAGTGAAAATATATGATTTGATGTTAGTGAAGGAAAAGAAATTGAAATCTTCAATTTGGAAAAAATTTGGATATGTATTTGATGGCAGGGAAAAGATCAAAGATACAGTGGCTTGTTTTACCTGTAAAAAAAGTATATTCTTACACTGTTTCATAGCAACCGAATGAACAGTACAGCCATGCATAAAATACGAACAAACATGCAAACAAACATTCATGTTTATGTATTGGATAAATGGTGACAGAAGTAATAAAGGTTCACAATATCATTTTATAGCAACTTTCATAATCAGATACGGTGTACAGTGAGTTTAGGAAGGTACACAATGTTAGATTGTTTAGGCTGGCCGTAGCTGCAACCGACATTGTCTCTTTTTGCTGACAGTTACCAATTAGAAGTAGATGGCAGTTTTAACACTTGAAATGATATGGTTTGCTTGTGTCACTTAAACCTCTTGTGCGATAATATGGCGAAATAAAAAGGCCCTTCTGTAAAACTCTAAAAGAACCTTTTTTTATGTAAACACACAAAAATCTCCTTTATGCCGATCAGTTATAACCACTGAAATTTAAGAAGATGCCTGTATTAAACAGCTGATGTAGTGCTCTGACCACACAGGCTCCGAAGCGTTACTGTGTGTGTCTGGAGCAGCAGTGTTTTCCTGTTTGGAATAGCCTGTTCTGGGGTAAGTATAGAACAGTACCGTGATTTGAGAAGTCACAAGTAGTTAAGTTGTCACACAAATGACACTCTAACAATAATTATATCATTACAATACCATGGATTTGAATACTGCTATTTATTACTGTTACTCATTCCAAACTTTAATATCTGCAGCTCAGTGCCAGCGTCGCTGACTACCACGCAGGGGGCCCGGGTTAGATTCCCTGCAGGGGATTAGGTGTTGTGTGTTGTCCTAATCATCATCATCTCATTATCATTGGCACGTAAGTCGCCCACACATTGTCAACTAAAAAGACTTACACTGAGGCGGCCGAACACTCCCGCAAGGGATCTCCCGCTCATTTCCATATCTGCAGATGCGGGTAAAGAACTTGTGGATGCGGATAAAGTGTTACAGATGGAGCTGTGGATATGGGCCTAGCAGATGTGCGGTTGCCGATAACTTTTGTTATCCGCGCAGACCTCTAGTAATAACTTTTGTAAAAAAGACATTTCTTTGGTGGGGTGGGGACGGGTCGCTCGGGGATGGCAATGTTTAGGACTGTTGGTGGGATGGAGGTGGGGATGGTGATGGGGGCGAGGGCAAGGGCTGTACTCACTTGTGGAGGCGGTTGCCCTTGTTACCGTTAACAACATGGGCGAGGGCGGACCTTCACCGAGTGCATGACCTCGGAAGCGGTCATGTTGTTTACTACAACATTACTTGTTATTTGTCCTTAAGAGCGTCATTGTCTTTCTAAGTGCAATTACATGTTCAGTGACAATCACCCGTAAGTGAACTACTGTTTGAGTGTGGAGGGGGGGGGTGAGGAGTAACAGTACATCGGCCATCAGGCAAGTGGACGAGGGAGGAGGAGTGGGGGGAGTATTGGTACTCACGCAATGCACCATGGGTAGAATGTCAGTGGCATGAGAATGGTGTTACCCCACTACTGGCAGCCGACGAATACGCTCGGCTCGACTTAAGTGCTTACTTGTGTATGTTTTAGGATGTTCAAATGTTTGTACAGCTTATGGGACTCAACTACGGGGTCATCAGTCCCTAAACTTACAAACTACTTATAAACTACTTACGAACTAGGACGGCACAAATATCCATGCCCGAGGGGGGATTCGAACCCCCGACCGTAGTGGCTGTGCAGACCGTGACTGAAGCGCCTCAGTCCTCTCGGCCACCGCGGCCGGCATGTTTTAGGACTTCGGATATTTTTCCACATATTGGGCTTTGTGGACTTGGAGTTTCAGATTCGATTTTCAGACATGTCTGAAACTTGTGTCTGTCGACTTGAGTTTCATAGAGGTGTGAATAGGCTCAGTCAGTTTGAATCAGCAGCACCGACGCGCCGATAAAATTATTGCTAGCACTGGTGTCAACTGCACACTCGACAATCTTCTCTCTAGTACACATAGTCTGAGTTGGCGAGACATAGCCGAGCGTGTGGTTTCGTTAAACACTGTGTGCTTACCGTGGACACAGAGGCTGAGAGTAGGGCATTCACGCTTCTGTCTTGAGAAGTTATTTTCTTTCGATCGGACCGCGATTTGCAGCACTCCGACGCACTGCCGCTGCCGACCCAGTTCCAGCGACGCCGGCTCCAGCAGCATTTAGTTGAGTATTGCTTGCAACTGCTTGTCTGCTTAAGTACATTCTGATCGTGTAACTGATTCAGTAGTTAGATTCCCCAATTTTCTTTATATTTTGATGGGTATTTTTATTTGTCAAGAGGCCAGATCTCTTTTGGAGCACATTTCAGGAACTGTTAGGAGGGGTCAGCCAATCCACCCCTTCCCTGTGCTTTCCATTTCCCACATATCTTCACTTCGCAAATCACCCAACCTAAACACAAGCTCGTAACTTTTCAATGTTATCAGTCATTCTTCCCGGTAATTGCATTGTCCAAAGTGCAATTATTTGTTATCTGTCAATCATCTTTAAGTTTCAAAATCTTGTTAAATGCAAGTACATGTTCGATCTCAATCATCCTTACAAATGCTGTTGTTCGAGGGTAGTGACGTTCTTTGATAAGTGGCCTGACAAGTGTCTGAGGGTGGAGGGGGGGGGTAATGGTACCTGATCGTGATGACACTAACGTCGATGGTCGATTCTCAGTGGCACAGTACCCACTTTGCAACCCAAATAACAAAACTCGTCCACTACTTTTATTGTCTCATTACCTAATCCAATTGCTTCAGCATCGCCTGATTTTCTGACACTACATTCCATTATCCTTGTTTTACTCTTTTTAGTGTTCATCTTACACCTTCCTTTCAAGACACTGTCCATTTCGTTTAATTGCCTTACCACGTTCTTTCTGTCTCTGACAGAATTACTATGTCATCAGCAAACTGCAAAGTTTTTATTTCTTCTCCTGTACATAAGGCAACTCGAAGGTATCCGCTCATTTGTGTTTGTTGACTTCCAAACGGCATTTGATTCCATAAATCGACAGTCTCTCTTTAATGGAGAGATGGCGAACCTTTGTTCATATAGTGCAATTTTTTTACAAAATAAATTAAAAAAAATTAAAAATAAAAAATACAAAAAAGAAAGAAAGAAAAATGCACCGCATTAGGCTTCCTCACAAATATATATCCGTGTTTACATATTTTGCTCATAAAAAAGTTGGATACTGCCCCATCATATGCTATGGTGATTGCAGTTGTCAATCTGTGTTGCATGTGGACAGACACTGTACGTTGTCTTGTCTTTAAATGTAGACGAACAAATCAGCATTTCAATTAGGCATGTAAATTCTTAAAATGTGTACCGTGCCCAAAATATTTGGTCGCATACCAGTAGTGGTACGCGTTTCACTGGTTCGCCACCCCTGCCCCAGATCATCAACTTGGCGCAAAACACTACTACCAGTCAAACAAACTCTTACCTATGAAACATTTGTAATATAGCAAAGCCTTTCGAGACGCAGAGCGGCGGACGAGAAGGTGAGACGGATTATCACCAGTGATACTCAATCTTGATAAAGTCATTAGAGAATGCGAGATTAACCAGCGACGTCACATGCGATCTAATTAAGATCTGAGGGAACTTTCAACATCCTCAATCGTCTGACCGAGATCATATCTAACAAGATCAGACAAGACTATGTACAACCCGGAAATTGACTGAAACCAACCAACCAAGACACCTTTCCGGACTATGACCTAATACACCAAATGTGACAATCACCGATTGCGACAAGCCAAGTCTAGCCATGCCGCCGGAGGATGGACAGGTCGCCGTCACTGGCAGTTATCCGCCATCCTCTGGATCTGGGGGAAGACTTGGCTTCAAAGATTTCGACTAGGCGTAGTTTTAGAGAGTAGATATTATTTCTTAAAAGAAAACGTGGAGATTACTTTTTTGGGGGACTGCAGCGAAATTAAGTCTTTGGGCCGCCCAGTGCCAGGGGCACGCTCACTGGGGTTAGCTCGGTAAGCAGGCCATCAAGATTAGGTTTGTGTAAAACTGGCACACCTGTAACGCTGCAGGAAGTAGTTTTGTAGTAATTAAAAATTAGTAATTATTAGTTGTAGTTGACCAGTGGATTAGTATGTGTAAATTGCTGTATCATTGTCAAGTAGATTGGAACGACCCATTGTAATCTTAAGGTATTGTGTTTTATGTGTCATACAATAATAAAGATCTTTTTTTTTTCAAAAGTAAAAAAACTAAGTACGTCCAGTGACTTTTACATCCACTTTCTGGCCTGTTTATGTTTAATTAAGTGATTTTTTATGGATTGTAATGAGTTAAGTTCGAGCGGTAAGAATACAGGAAAGTGTATGTTTCACAATACCTTCTTTTACGTTTTCAATTTTTTTTCTAATCTAAAAACAATGGTGATGCCAATTGATTTAGCCGCTTTAAATGTTTGCGTTAAAATATCCACAAGAGTACTGTACAGCAAATATACGTCTGAACTAAAACAAAGATGCGTGCACTTGAGATATAGGACTAAAGTGAAGGCTGCCTATTAACATGTTTGTTTATTTTAACAATCAACCAGACTAACGCTTCAATTTCGGGCCTCCCGTCAGCCTCTGGTTCCCCTCAATCTTTTCAACCCCCTCCTCAATTTCGAAGGCCCTTCAGTTTCGGCCTCTGTCTCAGGGCCCCCGCCAGCTGCGGTTCTTGTAAAGCCCTTAAATCGGCCGTGGGTCTTCCCCACTCCATTGTGTCCCATCCTGCTAAAATCAATGAATATAGTGTTTTTTCTATGTGAAAGAGATCTATTTACAAGCTTGAAACTTCTGTTGTAAAACTGCCCAGACACAGTTATATTGCGCCTAATTCTTTGCTTTTATTGTTATGGCACAGAGAATAAACTAATTACCTGAAACCCGTCCTTGGGTGATTATTTTCAACCACATGTAAATCTTTATAGAAATGCAGTTTACAGATTTAGAAATGTTATGAAACTCTTCACCATCTCCTCTGCTTTACAAGAGTTGAAGCCTCATAATAGTTACGTGAATCTTCCTCTGCTGTTTTTCAACTTCTTCACTTGACGTTCAGTCATAATGAAGAATGATTATTATCAATAAATGGTATTGGCAGATGAAAAATTCCATTTCGTCTAGTGCAAATCCAAAACATTCTGGAGGGGCGAGCCCCCATGAACCCCCCCCCCCCCCCCCTTAAGCAATTACAGCCTCCACCAGATTGAACACTCCCCTACAGACGTGCCGGTTCCACGGATTTATGCGGCTGTCTTCATAGCGGCACACGGCCATCCGCTAGATAGTCAGGCCAGGTGTCGTGTTTGCAGTCAGCGACAGCCCAATGTCAGTGTTGGCGGGCACAGGCGGGGCTTAGAGCCTCGTGTGGTGCGGTCAGCAAGGGTACGCGGGAGGCCTTGCGGCTCCGAAAGCCCGTATCGACGACGTTTCGTGGAGTGCTTCCCACGCCGCCACTGACATCCGCAGCAGGGCTGCGCTTCTGTTACGTCCGACCATCCTCTCCAGTCGTCGTCGTTCCGTTCTTGTAGGATCTTTTTCCGGCCGCGGCGATGTCGAAGATTTGACATCTTACCGGATTCCCGATACTCACGGAGCACTTGAGGAAACTCGGAGCTTCCCCGCTACACCGAAGATGCCGTGTCCTGTGTCTCCTGCGCCGACTGTAACGTCAGCCGTCATAACCTGTCACTGCAGCAGCACTAACCCACCTGACTCATGTGGCGTTATACCGTGTTTTCGTTTCCGACCGCAGCGACGTCCTCTTTGTTTGCAACGTATGGCTACACCGGTTTCTTTGTCTCTTCGCTGTAGAAGAGCAAACAATATTCTTGCTTAGAAATCTTATCAACGAAGGGTACAAAGTAAAGAAATTTAAAAAAAATGTTAAAAAAAGAGGCATACAAGCAGCCTAAAAGGCTCAGAAATTTAATTTGTGTCTGACGACAGGATAGCATGTAACATGCAAAATGTTGTGTAAAATAATTTCTTTAGTCTAATCTCATGGAGACAAGAAAAGCAGCTGTATGAATATCAAGAACTCAGACGGAAAACCAGTACTAAACAAAGAGGGGAAAGCTGAACTATGCAAGGAATATATAGAGGGCCTATACAAACGAAATAAACTTGGAGGCACTTTTCTAGAAACGGAAAATGAAGTGGAGGAAGATGGAGATATGATACTGCGAGAACAATTTGACAGAGCGCTGAAGGACTTGAGTCGAAACAAGGTCCCTGGAGTAGATGATATTCCGTCTGAACTGCTGATATCGGTAGGAGAGCCAGTCGTGACAAAATTGTTCCAACTAGTATGCAAGATGTATAAGAAAGGGGAAATACCCTCCGACGTCATGAAGAATATTGTAATTCCAATAACAAAGAAAGTGCTGACAAGTGTGAAATTTACAGAACTATCAGTTTAATAAGTCGTGATTGCAAAATACTAACACGAATTACTTACAGACGAATGGAAAAACTTGTGGAATCTGACCTCGGGAAGATCAATTTGGATTTAGGAGAAATGTAAGGACACGCGAGACAATACTCACATTACGACTTATCTTAGAAGGTAGGCTACAAGGAAGGACAAACCGACGTTTTTGGCGTTTGTAGATTTGGAGAAAGCTTTTGACAATGTCGACTGGAATACACCAAATTCTGAAGCTATCAGCAGTAAAATATAGGGAGCAAAGAGTTATATTCAACCTATACAAAAACCAGACAGCGGTTATTACAGTCGAAGGGCAAGAAAGGGATGCAGAGGTTGGGAAGGGAGTAAGACAGGTTTGTAGCCTTTCCCCAACGTTCTGTACATTGAGCAAGTAGTTAAGGAATGAAAGGAGAAATATGGAGAGAGGATTAAAGTTCAAGAAATAAAAACATTGCGGTTTGCCGATGACATAGTAATTTTGTCAGAGACCGCAAAGATTCTGGAAGAGGAATTGAATGGAATGGACAGTGTCTTGAAAGAAAGATATAAGATGAACATTAACAAGAGTAAAACGAAGGTAATGGAATATAATGTCAAAAATCAGGCGCTGCTGAAGGAATTAGATTAGGTGATGAGACCATAAATGTAGTATATGAGTTTTGTTATTTGGTTAGCAAGATAACTTCTGATGGCCGAAATAAGGAACATGTAAATGCAGAATGGTTAATTTAAATGTTAGGAAGTCCTTTCTGAAAGCGTTTGTCTGGAGTGTAGCATTCTATAGGAGTGAGACGTGGGCGATAAGGAGTTCAGACGAAAATATGATAGAAGCATTTGAACTGTGGTGCTACAGACGAATGATGAAGATTCAGATGCGTAGATCACGTGACTAATCAGGAGGTGCTTAACCGAATTGGAGAGAAAAGGAGTTTCTGGCATATCGTGACTAAGAGAAGGGATAGGTTGGTAGAACACATTCTGAGGCGTCAAGGTATTATCAACTTAGTATTGGAGGGAAGTGTGTGGGGTAAAAATCGTAGAGGGAGGAATTCAGTAAGCAGATTCAAAAGGACGTAGGTTACCGAACGTATTCTCAGATGAAGAGGCTTGCACAGGGCAGGGTGGCGTGGAGAGCTGCATCAAACCAGACTGCGGACTGAAGACCACAACAACAACAACAATCTCATGTTAATGCACTGAAGATCAATAGGTTCCATCTCGAGCCCGAAATCTATTTTTGTACAAATCTGCAGATTCAGGAACTATTCAGGACACAGTTCGTTGTAATTGACGGTAAGTCATCGAGTAAAACAGAAGTGATATCTGGCGTTCCACAGGGAAGCGTTATAGGACCCCTACTCTTCCTCGTGTTTATAAACGATTTAGGAGACAATCTGAATAGCTCCCTTAGACTGTTCGCGGATGATGCTGTCGTTTATCGGTTAGTGAAGTCAACAGAGGATCAAAAGCAACTGCAAAGCGATTTAGACAAAATTTCTACTTGGTGCGAAAATTGGCAATTGACACTAAATAAAGAAAAGTGTGAAGTAATACACATGACCACTAAAAGAAATCCACTGAACTTCAATTACGCGATAAATCAGTCAAACCTTAAGGTCGTAAATTCTACCAAATACCTAGAAGTTACAATTACGAACAACTTTGACTGGAGAGAACACATAGAAAATATTGTGGGGAAGGCGAATCAAAGGTTACGTTTCATTGGCAGAACGCTTCGAAGATGCACCAGCTCCACCAAAGAGACTGCCTACATCACACTTGTGCGTCCTCTCCTGGAGTACTGTTGCCCCTTGTGGGACCCTCACCAGGTGGGACTGACGGAAGACATTGAGAAGATTCAGAGAAGGGCAGCTCTCTTTGTTTTATCACGTTACGGGGGGGGGGGGGGAGGAAGCGTCACGGAAATGTTGCACGAATTGGGGTGGAAATCATTAAAAGAAAGACGTTATTCATTGCGGCGTGATCTGTTTGCGAAGTTTCAATCACCGACTTTTAGTTCTGAATGTGAAAATATTTTGCTAGCACCCACCTACTTAGGGAGACATGACCATCCCGATAAAATAAGAGAAATCAGATCGAAAACGGAACGATTTAGGTGTTCTTTCTTCCCGCGCGCTATTAGAGAATGGAACGGTAGAGAAAAGTTATGAAAGTGGTTAATGAACCCTCTGCCAGGCACTTAAATGTGATTTGCAGAGTATCTATGTAGATGTAGATTTAATCGGGCGTCAAATGATTGGTTCACCTTAGGTCTATCTAAGATGTCCCATCTGCATCGTGTAAGCGCCACCCCCAGAAGGGTCGGCGATCGTTTCCGCGAAAAAGCGTGCGGTACACGGCGGCTCTCGAGCTGTGTGGTTAAGACAGTCTGTGGAGGCGGCAGGTCAGTGGGAGTCTCAACTCTTCGTTCTGTTGTCATTTCTGTCGAGTGAGTACTAGGGATGGGTTGCCTTATATCGATCTTTGTGGAATCGGTCTCTCGGAATCTGATTAATCGCGATTTTGAATCGATCCTGGCATCACCGAATTTTACGTACGGGACTAGACCGAACGTATGGAATGATGTTCTTATAGGCTACTTATTATTTTGTATTAGATTGTGGTCTACGTCGATAACATTTCTTAGGCCAGACTCCGTGTCGTGTCCTATCGCAATCGTAGAAAAATCCAGTGAACCGCATCGGCAGTCGGCGTCCGCGGAAAGTGAGAAGCTGCGGATATGGGCCACGGCCAGTCGGGACAGGGACCAGTCCGCGGGCGGGGTCGTCCGCGACGGTCGGCTCGGCAAAGCGTACGCGGTACGGCGTTTATCGGTCAGTTTGCGAGCAAAGGGCAAGTGGCGAGTGGTTGTGAGATGACGGAAGCTGCGGCTGCGGCAGGTGTAGGCGTCGCCTCCCCCGCAGCGGCGGCGGCGGCGGCACAGCTGGCAACGCCGGCATGCCTGCGGCCCGCCGCCCATTGGCCGGCGCGCGCAAGAATGCCCCCCTCCCCCCGTCCGCCGCGGTCGCGCGCCGCGCACGCAGACGTCCGCAGTCGCTCCAGCGCACCGCTCCGGCGCCACACCGCCACACGACCACCGACCACGGCTGGACCGCGACCGCGTACCGCCGCCAGTGCACGACCGCGCCGCGCGACCGCGTCTCCCGCGTCGTCGACACCGCCGAGGGCAAGATTGCGAGGCGAACAGTGCGCGAGCAGGTGTGTATCGTGCGCCGACCGTCGCGTGGACCCGAGGCACCGCCTGCGGCTCGCTCCGCAGTGGTCGCTCCTGGATGTGAAACCGCGTGTGATCCAAACCGCGCCGATGAAAAAGGAGGAGTGAACCGAGCATCGCAGCTGCATGTATCTGCTGCGAAGTTTAGTGCGTCGCCTCTTGCAGCTCTCAAATATTTAAAAAACGCCATTTTTAATTGCACCAAAGCTGCTTACTCGTTATTATTAGACTGCCGCCAGTTTCCAACATCGCCCATTTTTTCAATTTTTATAGCCACATACAATTTTTTTACATTTGGCCACGTCTGCGTCGCATAATTTACTGGTAGTACTTACATTCGGTGAGAGTGTATGTCACGCTGTTTATTTTTCTGGTACGTAATGCGTAATTAAGACAATGTATTCCAGAATGAAGAGTGTGACACACTGTGACAAATGTAAACGAATTGTTTGTGCCACACGAAAATGGGTAATTAGCGAAACTGATTAGCCTAATAATAAATAAGCAGGTTTGGTGCAGTGATTTATTGTTTATCTGGTAGCATAGAAATGGTAAAAAATGAAGTAGCTGACAAGCCGAATTGGCAACGTTGTGTGTGTGTGTGTGTGTCTGTGTCCACATTCTCTGCAAATTTCAAGAAAGGACTCAGTATCGTACGTCGCTTTCTCTGTGATGAGTTTATGATTATTGCTAAAGGAAACAATAAGCCGCGCAAATATGCGCCAACTACAACATTTTCTGTTTCAAATGAAATTAATTTCCGTGGCAGGGGTGGCCGTTGCCCTGTAGCTGACGTTCTGCCCGCCCGCGGCCTCGTTATCCGGCCACAGCCGGTGCCTGGCCCTCGCCCCTGCCCGCCACAGTTGAGGGATGTGCGTCCCCGCCGCCTCGACTCCTCCTAGTGCCTCGCCGGGCTACTTTGTTAAGCACTGCGCCTCCCCCCCCCCCCCCCCCCCGTTCCGTCGTGGGCGCTAATGCGCAGCGAGAGCGATGATGCTGCTAGACGTCCTCCTGAGGTCGGAAGCTTTTGTTCTCACGTTCGTGATCTTTATGCGAAATTTACTTACGAGGAAGTAACTGGTTGATTAACTGTTGTAGAAACGTACGTCGTGGAAATTTTAACAGAAAAGTACAGCGATTAATCCTCGTGACCAAGATTCCAGTTTAACTAGGTCGTGCCACGGTGAATCGCTCCAGATGGAATAGACATAACTTGTTCCAATGACTCTTGAGCAATCGTGTAATGACAACGACGAATGTTTGTTCTATCCGTGGGCGGCTTCAAACTTTTAAAGAGGTGAGGGGACTCCCCGCGCGTTCCGCCGCCCGCCGTGTGGTGCTTTGTGGTAGTCTGCAGCACCCGCGGCCGCGCCACTGGCTGGTGCGGCTGCGAGCAGCGCCGGCTGCTGCCTGCTCCTGCTGCGGAATTCGCCGGCGGCCGCGGCTGCGGCGTGCGTGGGCGGCCGCTGCTGGGCGCGGCGCCACACACACACACGGACTTTACAAGTGGTACCTTCTCGTGTCGCGGTTAAATGGTTTATCCGCTATTTCTCTTCCGCATCTCCTTACAAATCTTTCCACTAACTTTCAGCCGAATACGATTAATCGTTTTTCGCAAAAGTTCTCTCAGGTGCCGAAATTTTAATACAAACAGCTCGCGATACGTCGATAGGAAATTCGCGATTTCTCGCTAGCGAAACGGGACTCGACCGAAAATCTGTGCAAAATCTGGGAGGTCGTCTAGTGTTATTTCCTGAGTTGTCCGGTAGAAGTAACTCTCGGTGGGTCATTACGGAATAATAATACAGTCGTAGTTTATTATCTCTGTTACCTCACTTACCTATGTTCTCTGAAAATACCGTCACAACAGTGAAACTCCCTATTCAAAAAAAAAAAAAAAAAAAAACTACTTATGAACTACTTACGAACTAGGACGGCACAAATATCCATGCCCGAGTGGGGATTCGAACCCCTGACCGTAGTGGCCGTGCAGACCATGACTGGAGCGCCTCAGTCCCCTCGGCCACCGCGGCCGACTGAAACTCCCTATAATGCGGAAACAGCGAACGTCGGAACGGCCGGTTTCTTGTTTGAGCCTGCGCAAGGGTTTGTAAGTGGGGCAGCGTGTGGACTGTCCTCGGTGCTATACAGGTACACAACTAAATGGAGGAAGGAGGAGGGCGAAAATAGGTAGTGTGTGACGGAGAGCAGTAACCACCAAACTGGAAAATCTTCCCCAACAACCTGTGAAATGTGTCGGTGCAGTTGACATGCCGGCTAGTTTGACCACCTCCTGGCCAGATATCTGGCATTCTGGACGCCGGTGGGCAGCCTGCGCGTGCGACACGCAGCGTCGTGCGGCGCCACGCCTCTGCAGCGTTCTCGCGATCGCAAACAAACCGTGCTTTGAGACATCTTTGTCTTAACCACCGGCTGAGTTGGTGCCTTTAGTCCAATTTTAGCACAAAACTGCGATTGTCAGGTACGATTCCACGTCGATATCGTAGTGCTAACACGTAGCAGAAGAACAGCAGTCAGTTTCGGAGCATTTTACATTACAGTTACTGTGTGGTTATTATCAGTGCTTTAAATGCTCAAGATTCGCCACTTTTTAAGCATTTATAACGCCATAACATAGGAAATATTTCGACTGATGCTGTTCGTCTTCTACAAATAACGATAAGTATGCCTGCGCAACTTCATCATTCTGCGGGCCATTTGGGAACACAGAGTAATGGCTCAGAGCGGAGCAGGGCGGCCGTCGAAGCGAAAGCGGCCGCGTCTGGCCGCGCCCCGCTTTCCTCCCCCCTTCCGCCTTTGTCACAGCCGGCGGCCGCGTGGAATGACAAATTCGTCTCTTATTTCGCCGAAAACGTGTACGAAATACAGGTCGAAAAAAGCGCATGTTTCAAGTGCACGTTATTTTGTGAGAAGAAGCAAACGATACTGCCAAAAAATAGCACGAGATATCCGTTGTAAGTAAAAAATTATGACAACAAAAGCCAATGGTATAGATCCTTTACAGTTTTATGCTCGGTTATCTTTTGTATAGTTTCGGTCACGACCATATCAATTAGGCTATATTTCGCCGCAAGGGTAGAAAATCCGGAAATATTTGTATTTCGATCTGAACAGCTGTCTGATGAGTAACTTTCAGGTTGGAGACCAGTAACGGCGCTGTTTGTATTAGTAGTGGCTAGGTGTCGTTTTCTACCTGAACACATTGGTGTTCCGTGTAGTGGCAGCAAACGGTGGGGACGAGGCGCTGCAAGCACGGGCGTTGCGCTGGCACGCTTCTGGCTCGTCACGTCCTGACGGCCACCTGCAGAAAATATTCACTGCCGCTTGCGGTTATGTCGTTTAAAGCTAGGCTCGATCGAAGAATATTTCGGTCGGTTTTGCTCCAATTAAGACAAACTGAAGAGACCGCACGAGCGGTGCCCAAACGGACTGATGGCGAAATGTGCGGCACGGCACACACTCAGCGACACAGCGCCAGTGGCCGAGTGGTCGAGCCCAAGACGTGGCTGTCTGTGGGTCGTAATAACACTGCGAGTAATCTCCAAAAATGGTCAAATGTTTCGCACGCTTAAGGGACTTAACTGCGGGATCATCAGTCCCTAAACTTAGATACTACTTATAAACTACCTTACACTAAAAATGATACAAACAGCCATGCCGGAGAGGGGATTCGAACCCCCGACGGGGAACGGCCTCGCGCATCGTAGCATAGCGCCTCAATGCGCTCGGCCAGTAATTTACAAACGCTGTTTTATACATAGTGTTGTTTATTACGATAAGAGCATATTTCTGCCTAATTGCCAACGTTAAATAATGTTAGTTGGTTCAATCCATATTATATCCATGATTTTTGTCACTTTACTGCTCTTCTCGCGCATCCTCTTTCGTTTTGTAGGATTAATATCGGTTTTTACTTGAATTAAATTAGTTATTTTATGTAATTTTACTTCGAAGTACGGGCTGACAGCTTTCTTGACAGAGAAACGAGCGGTATTATACGGTCTCTTGTAAACGGCACGCCTGTCGACTGAACTGCAGTGTGTGGTTCACCGCTGGAGAGCAGTGGCGACTTGACTGTGTCCACATTTTGAGCTACAGTATAAGTTGCATCTGCGCCATCGGCCGCTGGCTGGCTGCCCCTCAGTGCAGGCTGCGCCGCCGGCCTCTCATTGAGTACCCTAACCCGCTGCTCGACGGCCGCGACAGTCGAGTGGAGGCCGCCCAGTGGTGGCTGTGATCAGAGGACGCTCGCAGTTGCTATTACAGTACGCGTGTCAGTGTACCTGTCTGGAAAATTAGTGCCGCCCTCTGGGGAGGAGGAAATGTCACTGGGAAACAAAATCAGGAAATGTAGGAACTGAACTGAGAGTAAGTTGTAGCAAATACCGTGTGTATCAAGTATAATTTTATAAATAATTTATCAGTTGGTGGCGAATAAGGCAAATGTGTCGTCAAGTGCGCTGTCGTTGTTGTATCGTTGGCAGCAGCTCCTCACGCCAGTCTAGCTGCAGCCCCGCACTTGTGGTCTGCACTCGGCCGTGGTCTTCCTCTGTCACTGCTGCCCCCTCTACTTACCGTCAATCGTGTCTCAAATTTGACCTGTCGAATATATCCTCCCTTTAGTCATATAATGACGCTAATTTCTGTTCTCCCCAGCTGTATAAACTCATCAGTTTCCCGATCTATGTATCTAATTCAAATTCAATTGTTTATAAAGCTATAGGAACAAACTGCAGTCGTCATCGGTTCGTAGACTTACAAACAATTTAAAACTAACTTACACTGAAAACAATACACACTCCGTGCCCGAGGGAGGACTGGGAACAACCGCGCACTCCGCAGCCATACGTCTCAGAGCGCAGGGCCACTAGAGCATTCGTCTCTTGGAGCGCATTTCCAGAGCTCTTATTCTCTTTATCGTCCGTGATTCACTTCCGTGCATATCTGTACTCCACACAAATGCCTCCAGTTGACACATCCTGATACTTGAATTTGACGCAAACATTTTTTTTTTCTTCTTCAGAGATGCTTTTTTCCCATTGTCATTCTGCATTTTATATCCTTACCACATCGGCTGTAATGAATTTTATTACTGGCTAGTAGCAAAACTAACCTACTACTTTCATGATTTGGTTTTCTGATCTAATTCCTCTACTATCGACTGTTTTGATTCTACCAGATAAGTTGTTCGCATGAGCTAAAATATAACCGCTAAAGATATAAAATTTCAAACTTTTACTCATTCTAAATTATTGTTATTTACGTGGTCAGTCAGTCTTACTTTGTGTCCACGATGACTTGACAATTTAACTGTCCATGATAGAAGTACATGACATCGGTACCACTTGAAATATATTCATTTTTCTACCAATGTTATGAACGCTTATTGAATTCCAGAGTGATTGAAACTGTTACGGACGCATCTGAATTGATCCACTTGGGCACATTTGTTGTAAAAAGGTAAAATCGTACAATGACAGCCCGGAAGTTACCTTTGTGTATTTAACAATTTTCTCCATTACGTATTTAGGTTTACCAGGGTTTCCTGCTTGAAAACTAACCCGGGAATCGATTGTAAGTAAGTAATGATATGCATTTTGTTTTGAGCAACGTATTAGCCCCAAAATGTTCAAATGTTTGTAAAGCTTGTGGGATTTAACTGCGGGGTCATCGGTCCCTAAACTTACAAACTACGTATAAACTAGCTTATACTAAAGACAGCACAAACATCCACGCCCGAGGGGGGGATTCGAACCCCCGACGGGGAACGGCCTCGCGCATCGGAGCATAGTGCCTCAATTCGCTCGGCCACGCCGCCGCGGCGTGTTAGCCCAACGATTACTGAAATTGAAAATAAGACGAAAGTCCTAAAATGACTGTGATGTAAATATAACTTTTTTTTCTAGATTGAGAGTTATTTTTCTAGAGCCTTGTGGTCATTGCTCACAAGAAAGAAATCAGTGTATTGGTGTAAATCGTTGGTAAGCAGTGTAATAAAATGATCCCCTTACTCAAAGTATGCCATAAATACCTATTCTCCTGAGCTGCATTACCTGATCTCTAGAAGAACGTTATAAAATCTTGTATTCTATTCTTGTCTGAACTGTTAATCGTCCACGTTTCACTCATGTGCAAGGCTGTGCTCCACGCAAATGTTTTCAGAAATGACTAACAGTAGAAATTAAAATTCGATACCGTCATTATCACCTTTCCGGATATAATTCCTGCGGCATTGCTCCATTCGATTGGACTAAATTCCAATATACTGGTTTCGCTCTTTTTAACGTACGTCACCTGCCGCCTATCTGTACAAGTTGTGCGTAAGCTTTCTCTCGCCGTATTCACCCCTGCCGCCTTCGCCATTTCTCAAAGCTGTTCTCGAGAGCTCCGTGCAAATGTAATTTGCAGCAGGAAAGCGTGTGCTTGGGCTGGGCCCTGCTCGGGGCCGGCACATCGGGGAGGCCGTCGTGAGGCGGTATTTTGAGGACTAGCGTGGCGCGTGTTCACACGGGGCGAGCGCGTCCGGAAATTGGCAGCGCGTCTGTGGCGCAGGCGCAGGCATTGTGCGCGAGGCGCGGTTTGAATGGCGCGGCACAATGGCGGCCGCTGGAGCTCTGGAGCTGGAGCTGCGGGCATCGCATATTCATGAGGCGAGCACAGCACAGCCGAGCACAGCTAGGCGCTCCTCTGCGCCAAGCCGCGCCGCGCCGCCCGGCATTAAACTAAAAACCTGCGCTCTTCCTGGTCAAGTCATCACCTGCTGACAATTACACAGTTTTAATATTTTAATACCATTGTAGACCGAGATACGTTCATTTCAAATCCATTGTTTTCTAGGAGTACGTTTCTCAAGTACTATCGATTCGGAGACATAAGAAATTTGCAGTTCACACATCTTTGAAAAACCGTCTTTGTATATGTAACCTCAGTGTTACGTGTGGACTATCTGTTTAGTATCAAGTTATCTGACGATGGCCTAAGAAGCCGAAAGCTGCTAATAACAAGTAAATCTATATCTATAAATGTGAATGTCTGTTCGGTGTACGTTTATCACGTCTGAACCACAAAACATAAAGAGCTAAAAATTTGTACAGTTACATGCGTACCCGGGGAAGGCTTTAGGCACGGTTTTACGGCGATCGGATAGCTATTTATCTATATATATATTAATGTGAATGTCTGTTCGGTGTACGCTTATCGCGTCCGAACGACAAGACGCAAACACTTAAATATTTGTACAGTTACTAATTTATACCTGAGAAAGGTTTTAGGCACGGTTTTATCGCGATCTGAGAGATATATAGTAATTTGAAAAATATAACGCGAAATACGGAACAATAATTACTCTTTGAAAATTATATTTACTCTTTGAAAATGGTTTTATCGGTTGCATTGTTGCTTGAGGGTTGATAATGATAAAAGGGTGGAGTATATTGGGATGGAAAGTTATCGGTGTATATAAAATTCTACGTGTGTGTATATGTGTTATTATTTCGCTCTGCAGCGTTGTAATTGTTGTCCGAAGTCTCCCGTTGCACACCATAGCACTTCCATGCCGATAGCTATAACGGGGTGGAAGATATGGTGGTTGAAAGTCGTTAAAAAAAAAAAAAATAAAAAAAAAATAAAAATAAAAAAAGAAAAACGGACTGAAGGCCAGCGATGACGTTTTCAAGTCTATAGCTAGGAGGTTACATACAACGAAACGCGATGCCTCAGACCATATCTTTGGTCTATGCGTGCTACAATGTATTCAGCTCTTTCTCTGTAAGGATAAGCATACGAATAAAGAAATAGCAGAATAAATAAATAGCACACTACTGAAAGATAGCTTATCTATCATAATTAACGAACACGCGAGCGGAGCTGCGGGTTTAAGCTAGTAAATAATATTGTGGAACAAAAATACTACGTATTTAAGTTTTTAATATGTCAGTGTTCCTCCAAGCACTGACGGAATATTCCATAAAAAGTCAGTATAAATTTGAAAACGTAATAAATCACGGAATAATGTATATACAGACGTAAAAATTGACACACATGCTTGGAATGACATTGGGTTTTTATTAGAACCACATCTACCGTTATCGGGCCTTTTTTCTTCGAGGAACTGTGTCATTCTGGTTTGTAACAGCTACCGTGACGGGTGAGAGGTACGCCGATATGTTACAGAATCGCATAATCCCCAGCCTGGCTGACAAACACCTACTGGAACGTACGCTTTTTATGCAGAATGGCGCTCCACCCCATATTGCTAGACGCGTGAAAGATCTCTTGCGCGTCGTTCGGTGATGATCGTGTGATCAGCCGCCACTTTCGTCACGCTTGGCCTCCCAGGTCCCCAGACCTCAGCCCGTGCGATTATTGGCTTTGGGGTTACCTGAAGTCGCAAGTGTATCGTGATCGACGGACATCTCTAGGGATGCTGAAAGACAACATCCGACGCCCATGTCTCGCTATAACTCCGGACATGCTTTACAGTGCTGTTCACAACATTATTCCTCGACTACATCTGTTGTTCAGGAATGACGGTGAACATATTGAGCATTTCCTGTAAAGAACATCATCTTTGCTTTGTATTAATTTTTTTATACTAATTATTGCTTTTCTGATCAGATGAAGCGCAATCTGTCGTACATTTTTTGAACTTAAACCCCGTGTCATTCCAAGCATGTGTGTCAATCTTTACCTCTCTATCTACATTATTCCGTGACTTATTAAGTTTTCAAATTTACACTGACTTTTTGATCACCCGCTACAGTCAGAGGCCCGAATAATTTAGAGACTGAAAACCGAGCACTGTGCATGCCCAAGTTGACAAGTGCGCAACACTGATGGTCTGCGGAACTTGAGCTCGGTGTTTACAGCGTGCGAGCAACGTAACTGTCAGGATAACAAACAAGTTACGCTTAAAAGTAGCGATCGGAAGCTCGTAGAAGCGTTTAGCTTATTCTACTGGTAGCTCTAGTATCTGTCGGAACGAATGTCGCTGCACCCTTTCTTCTCTTTGTTTGCGTCGCAAATTATTCGTGCTATTACCGTAACGATCGAATGGCCCTATCGTAACTGAAATACAAATATTACATAAATAAATAAAACCGCGCTGGAAGGCGCATCCACTATCTCGTGTAAACCGCGAATAAGGACTTAGAAAAATGCCTCTGAAATGTGGCAGTCAGCTGATACGTTTCTCTTAACTGAAAACTATAGGACAGCCGGTGGCGATCGAAGTAATAACAAATACATCCATTTTCAATATTTCTACTTAGATAATTTGTCTGTTTGTTTAAAGATTAGACTGTTATGAAATTGAATCTCATGAAAGACTGTGGAACGTAGAAAATCTTACAGCCGCACCATTTGTAGCGAATTAAGGTTCAAAATATTACGTTCGCACGTTAAAAAAATTACGACTCCGTTCAGATTGGCACGCTCGTCCTTTACGTTGGTAAAGCTTCGGCCTCTTTTCTGGCGGGGTTCTTGGCTGTTGGCGGCACTGGGCGAGCACCGTGGGCCGCGCGTTCATACTTCAGCCGCTTCTGCGTGATCCAAAAACCATCTTCAAAACAATTTTGCTTCTGTCTGACGATTTAAATACCAAGCTCAAGCTCCACAGACCGCTAGACTTGCGAACACTGGCATTTCTCTACTTGAGCATGCGCAATGGTCTGTTTTGAACTCTAATTTATTCGGGGCGGACAGTCTTTTTCCTTATCATTGTACGCCACTTAAATGTCACTTACACCAAAAGTTCAGAAAATAAATGACCGTCAATTTAAAAGATACAGGACAGTAGTTGACCAACCACAAGTATGGCATACAAGATGTTTATTTATTCAAAATCAAGATACGTTTTAGATTTCTTTTCTACAAACCAATCTTGATATAGGTGACATATTTTTCAGTTTAATTCTCGTTTTATGTTATACTTTCACTGCCGTGCTGTGTTGTTATCTGTGACTAAACCGTGCCATATTTCTCTTATAAACATTCTACGTTTTTGGACGTGCATTATGTGAGTTCACTTAAATTTACTGATCGGTACTTAACATGACACCATGCTATAATTAACGATGTTTATGTTCCTTACGTATGCAACCTTTGTGATTGCCTATTGTGTGCGCTGTCTTTTAATTATGGCATTTTGCCATGTGAACTGCCTATCAGTAAATTTAACAGCACTCATACACTGCCGCCCGAAAACGTAGCACGGTTATAAAACATAAGAGAAACACAGGTCGACTTCATCACAGAGAACGACACGGCAGCGAAACTGTAACGAACAGAAAACAAAGCCCCAGCTGGAAAGCACGTCAGCCTTATGAAGGTGAATATCTAGGGAAAAAATCCGAAACCTGTCTTAGTTTGAATAAATAAACGTTTTGAAGACAACACTTGTGGCTGGTCGCTGTTTATAATTATTACAAACATTACAATATGTAAGTTTTTGACAAAAGAGCGAATTATTGAAGAGTTATAAAGTGGCATAAATAGCGACTGCAAAAATTCGCATTATGCGATAAATGCCAAATACATGTAAATTTTGCGTCAAAATGCGAAAACGCGAAATTGCCTACTAGATGCTATTCTTTTAGTGAATTGTCATACAACAAACATTTTATCAGAGATCGTGTGAAATACCTCTGCTTTCTGCATATGATATCGAAAATGTAACCATTTTCAAGTACTGCTATTGCATGTAACCTGACAAAGTCCGGTTTGGAAAGATGTGTGCGCAAGAAAGTGTATGGAAGTTAAAAAGCGACGGCTCGCGAGAGCGCTCCCGCCACCATGCCAGGGACCACTGCAAGAGCACACTGTGTTTGAAAGCCTGTTGGACTGGTATCGCCAGCAGTCGCTAGAATTACAAACTGCTTTCATTAACTTACGCTAAGGGCAACACAAACAACCGTGCCCGACTGACGTCTAACATCCCAGTCCGTAGCATGACGCCTTAGACCGCGCGGCTGAAACTCTTAAAATCTGAAGTAAATGCAGTAACAGTACTATTGTAACATAAACTTTTAATAAAAAATTAAATGCAGTTTGCAGCAATGTAATTTTAGGGCTTTTGTCATATTTTCAAGTTCAGTAGTAATAGGACTAACACTGTTGATCATAGCTACACGCGTATCATGTCTTACTTTCAATGGATTCCTGGATTTGTTTTTAAGCAGGACACGTTTGTTCACATAAATAAGTCATGGAGAAAATTGTAAGATGGCGATAGGCGATTTCCGGACTTTTATTGTATGATTTTGTCTTTTTACGACAAAACTGTCCAAGAGGAGGGATTCAAATGTATTGTTATAGTCTCTAACGTTTTACAATGCAATAAGCGTTTATAACACTACTAGACAGGTGAATATATTTCAAATGGTACTGATGTAATTTACTTCCGTCAGCAGTGAAGTTGTCAACTTATCGTGGACACACAGTACGATTGACTGTCCACATAAGAATGAATCAATAATGTAAAAATTATATTAGTTTGAAATTTTATATCTTTCGCGGAGCATGTTGTCGCTGTTGTGGACCACCTGCGATCTGCGTGCCACAAGGGAACCACCGGTGTCTACGCACGCCGCGTAATGCGTGCGGCGTCTCACATCAAAGAGACGCGTCCATTTGTCTCAGTGCAGTTACGGTTTGTCTGCAAGCTAAAACTCGGTAGCTGATTTACACGCGGGAACTTTTAGTTTGGCGGCCGTTGTTTCGTACAGTGATTGAATCACATTTGTCATTGAATTTAACACATAAATTGTACAATCGTGATATGAGGTGAATATTAAGTACCACATGAACACCCTGAAAGCAGAACACTCAAATGAATAGATATTTATTAACAACGACAAATCACACTTTCCTAAAATATCATTTCAAGGAAACAGGAAGTTGATCTAAACCGCTAAGAGATTAATTGCGGCGAAACACGACGTGTTTCTTGACCATTCTAAATGTAGCTTCGTCGTGTCAGTTTATTCCTATTATTTGTGACCGTTGTATCCGTATACGAGAAGTTATTTAGACAGCCTTCAGAGAACGCAACGCTGACAAAAACAAAACCCATTAACGTATTTTCGGTTCTACTTATATGTAGGGATGCATATGATATGTCGATGTTTCCACTATGGTCGGGGGTTCGAATCCCCCTTCGGGCATGGATATTTGTGCCGTCCTTAGTATTAAGTAGTTCATAAGTAGTTTGTAAGTTTAGGGACTGATGACCCCGTAGTTAAGTCCCATAAGCTTAACAAACATTTGAACATTTGAATTTGTCGATGTTTTGGAAATATCGAGGTTTAGTCCAAGAACTTGGAGTTTAGCGTCGATGTTTGTAATTGTGATATATCGCCAATGAATGGGCGACAGAAGTACAGAAACATCGACATAATTCAATAATGGATTTGTCATTCCGTTCGTAGATAGTCGTCGACATGTAGTCCCGTTAAATGGGCAGCATTACACTCATTGCTTTCCTAGATATTTCTGAACTTGTAGATAAGTAGAAAAAGAAGTTTACGGTAGTATCATTTACCGCGCTTTAAATAGTGGTATCAGTTGAATTATGTGCTGTAATCAGTGGGTGTAACGTAAGTGATTTTTCACTTTTGATCACGTCGTCTGTGCAATAACATTTCATGACGATTGTTCCTTACGGCTCCATCGAGTACCTGTATGCGTTATTAACGCGACTAGAAATAGCAGCGAACCAAATTTTACTAATTGGCTTGGTAAACATGCACGCACTTGTAACGAATTTTAGAGGCGTTTTATTTGACTTGGAGGTAAATTCGTTTTTAAGCTGGAGGAAGATTAGGGCGTAAAACCCCGTGGACGGCGCGCTCATTAGGGAAGGGGCCGAGCGCGCGCGGGGTGGGTGGGTTTTGTTAAGCGAGGGCGGCCGGCCTCTGCCTGCAGCGGTACAGGGGAGCGTGCGGCGCCGAAAACACTTCAATAAATACGAGACGCATTCAGTTGACATTTTTACTTAGATATGAGTTAACAGCCGTAATACACTTTAATAAATGTATAGTCAATCGTCCGTTGTTTATTGTATTTAGAACTTTACCTGTTTCGGATATTATTCATCATCAGAAGAAACTGTTAAAAATTGTAGAATCATACTTACAAAATTAAACATACTGATTACATAATCAATATGTTTAATTTTATAAGTATCTTCTGGAAACACTGCTGGGTTATGTCATATTTCATTCTAACTTGTATATAATTCATGACTGTAAAATTTTTAACAGACTCTTCTGATTATGAATCCGAAACCGGTAAATTTCTGAATACAATAAACAGCTGATGGTTGACTATGCATTTTTTAAAGCATTCAGTTCACCTGCAGCAAAATGCTATTGCTTCTCTAGAGATAAAAGCAAACACAAGAAGAAAACCAAAACAATTTGGAAAAGAATCTTGCCATTTTTTCGTTTAAGCAATCGATTCAATATAAATTTTTCCCAACAACGGCCCATTTTATTTATTTATTTTTATAACAGGCGATTTCAAAGTTCTAAGGCTTTGCCTTCATTAAACTACGTCAACCTATCAAATTTCCGTGTGTAATCATTGCAAATAAATAAATAAATCAGAAGAGAATTTTGTCCAAAATAGATGCGAATTTCGTAAAAAATAAATGCAAGTTTTATGAAAAATGGCTGCTATAATTTGTAGTCCCTAGGCATAAGTTCATCTACATTGTACCACTGTTATAATTTGTACTATTAAAGATTTTTTAAATGTAGTGATTTTATCGATATGAGCAACTGTTATTATAATTTTGTAAACATTGCGGAATAAATTTGAAGATTGCGCTACTTTTGAACTAGGCTAAACAGTTTCAACAGTAGCTACGTACTCAGGTTTGCTTAGCACTTTCTTTCGTAGGAAATTTCGCAGTATTTGAGGCACTTAGTCATTTCGTCTGCTTGTCAGGTGTGCAGAACTAACTGGGAAGACGCGTCGCGACGTCTCGTTTCGTTTGGTTTCGTTTGTGTTCGCTTGTTCTCTTCAGAAGTGTGCAAGCGCAGCGGCTGGAACAGGCAGCTTAGGCAGGCAGTCGTTCCGCATAACTCGTAAGCACGCCTCCTTTAATTACACCTCTGCAGATGCCGACGCCAACAGCAGTACAATTATTAGACGAAATCAATTCCTAATGCACAAACAGTAAACATCATTTTAATGCGAACCGCTGCTAGGTAGAAAAAGACTGGTGGTACAAGCCGTAACACGGAGACATACGCCTTACTCTTACGTTTTTAGTGCACAAAGGCTAATGGCGTTTTAAATGATCCTGCGCTATATTAACACGAATAGGTAAACTGGTGTGTTATGTAAACTATAGGGAGGCTTTAAACACCTGCCGTTCTACAGATACTTAGTGTCACAGAGAAACATTTATCCGCGAGAGCCCAAAATAAACATGGAGCATTGCGCGCCAGGATTCTCGACAGTATATCGAACTGCACACTTACAACAGCTAGGCGCGCACATTCCGCACACCAGGCGATACCACTGTGCCGATGCTTCGCTCGATATATGGCTGGAACAATCCACTACTGTTTAAAAATATCCGGTTGCAGTTTATGCCTTACTTGCACGTTTCATTTTTAATATAAAAACATGTACTGTTTAGCGTTAATCCGATTAAGGCTAGTTGGCAGTTGACGTCTGTTACTTCAGTATTCCCACATCCGATACCGGCTGCCGCTCGCCCGCTTAACACAAGCGAGGAATAGAATTGTTAGAAACTGTGGCCTTGTCTTAAAGCGGCCGGCGGTAGCAAAATGATTAAAGGAACAAAAGTTGTTCGCTTACCATTTTTGGTGTTGATACAGTTGAACTTAAGCGTCTGCCATTGCTTGTAAACCACTAGCTCCACACTGTGCACGCGGGGTGTACATGCAGCAGCTAAACTGCAGGTACTACATCACACTCCTCAGGGGGCACGGCGTGACGGGCTGTACAAGTGAATGCACCTGCCAAATTATACCACTGTTCAGCAAATACTTCACCAGAGGCGTGATAAAGGCGTGCTTTTGCTTAACCCGGGGCGGATATAACCCATCCCATAATCGTGCAGTAGTTCAAAATGAGAGCACTGCCTTGCGAATACCACCGAACTTTAAGCATAATTGGAACCACTTTCTACACCTTTTCTCACTCATATGTTAACCGTCAATAATAACGGTATCAGAGCAGCGTGTGTGACCGGTCACGGCCGCGGATGAATGCGGCTGGCGAATACGGTGTGACGTCGGTCGGTTATAGCGCACCGCGCGTAATTGTAACATTTTGTGGTGCCAGGTACGAGTGTCACTCGTATTACGACACCTTAACAAGTCATCCAAGTGCAAATATGTCCCGCGGTGGAGTGACCGACCGTTCTAAGGCGTCTTGCTGCGGGGCGCGCGGTTGCTCGCCATCAGAGATTCGGGTTCTCCCTCGTGTGTGTGTGTGTGTGTGTGTGTGTGTGTGTGTTTGTCCGTAAGTGAGTTTAAGTTAAAGTAGTTTGAAAGCATAGGGACAGATAACCGTAGAAGATTTTGCGAATATGTTCGTTATAACATGAGATGCTTCGGATCTGTATTTGCCATTTTGTGAGTCATTTAAAACTAACCGTGACATATGTGCTTCAGCACTGAAGATGGTTACTGTGTAGCAGAAACAGATTTGAAAATATATTTATTTAATACTTTATCTACACGAATTGGCCAACTAAGGTCCGCGTTACAAATTCTATTCAGTTTCTTCTTCTCTTTTTCAGGGCCGCTCTTCTGCCTGCTGCCATTTTTCCCAGATGTTCAGCTGTCAGTTTCTTGTCATTCTTAATTCTTGGGGTCCCCTGAAAAACCTCGAATTCAATTACGGCGTATCTGTACTTGTCCCTATGCATCGCGTCCATTTCTGTGAGTCCAAGTTCCACGAGGTCTTTCTTTATTCCTGGCAACTTAACAGTTGGGTGTTTTCCTCTGTTGAATTAAATTAAAGGTTTTCTTCGTTAATCTGCTGTCATTCATTCTGTCTTTCTCATTTCCGTTATAATTGGTTTAATAAATTGATAGATCTTCTCATCGCTCATCTTTATCCATGTTTCGCCAGTTTTTTGTGTCCACCAAGAAGCTTCCTCAGAGTTACTCTTTCCTTCCTCTCGAGCTCATCTACTAGTCCCCTGTGATTGAGGGAGAGTGTTTGTACTTCTGTTCTTATCACTGCCTTGCAGTGTAATAACTTCGCATTTCGAGATAAGCATTTTTTGTTGTACAGCTTCATTGTTAAAATTTGAGCCCTCCTGAGTTCAGCTACTCGGTATTTGACAGCTTCTTTTTCTATAGCAGTATCCGTTATTGTTTCTTCCAAATATGTAAAGGGTTTGACCCTTTCGATGCATCCAATAATTGTGTGCAATTTGTTGACTTCCTGAAATTTGTTAGACATGAATTTAGTTTTTTCTTGTGATATCTGTAAACCAAATTTAACTGCATGCTTGGCTAAGATTTCTATTTGTTTATTTGCATTTGGTATATTTGTGGACAGTAGAGCAATATTGTCTGCAAACGCTAGTGCATGTATCGTAAGCCCTTTGAATGATCCTCCAAAAGAAATTCCCTTCACTTTTTCTAGTGTTTATTCCGCCAATGTGTTCCTTACCTTTTATAGAGTGATGTTAAATAAGATGGGAAAGTCCATCCCCTTGTCTCAGACCTGTTTGGATTTTGAAAGGGTCTGAAATCTTGCTTCGAAATTTCACCTTAGACTTTTTATCTGTCATTGTTTGTTTAACAATCTCTCTAGTTTTGGTATCAATTCTGAATTCCTCCAGAGTTCTAATAAGGCTTTCTCTGTCTATTGAGTCATATGCTTTCCTAGAATCAATAAATATTGTAACATGTGGTTGACCAGCACGTGTTCTAATTATGTTTTTAAGATTTATAATTCGCTCTGATATACGTCTGTAATTTTGCGGTTCCCTCCTGTTGCCTTTCGAGAATATTTGGGTGGTTACCAAAAACTGCAGTGTTATATTTTGAAATGGCTGCAATTAAAGCTTTCCGGTTGTAAGATTTCATTTGCCTATCTCTTCAAAAAAGAAAGAAAACGTATCTAGATCTACACAAAAGATTAAAAGACACTAATTATACAAACATATGAAGACTGGAGATTTAAAAAGATGTTTAGTCTCTAGGCGTTTTACAAAAAATGAATAACAAATCACGATTCATAAAATAAGGAAAAAGGTTACCAATTTGCCACTGTAAATTTGATAAATAACAAAAATAAATAAAATGAAAACACAACAGAAAGCAACTAAACATGCTTATCTACGAGCATAGCTAGTCTTAAGCCTCGATAAAATGTTAAGGTATGTTCTTATTTCCATGTCAGTGGTAAAGTTACAGTTACGATATTTATTTTTAGTCGGAAACGCGAGCATCACAACTCTGAGGGGTCTGGAGATTAGAAAACTTGGAAGATACATTTATCGTGATGTTCTGTGTGAAAAATGTTCTGTGGGCCTTAAAATATTGTTGTTTGAAACCGGTATTGTAGATAGAGCACACATTTTACCAGCATCAATAAATTCGCTAAGTAAACTTACCGTTTCTGGAGTCTCGTCTTATTTGTAATACGAAACTAATTATTTGTATTTGGCAGATTTCATTCAGAAAAGTACGCTTTTCACGGTGTTCAAAAAGTTCTAATACGAAATCTTCTTTTTACTGAATTCTTAACTCAATAAAACTGAAATTTTACTTGGTAAATTTCCTACGTAATATGGTTACTCGTCCTGTTAAGCTTCCAACGTAAGTGGCTGACAGTGTCAGAGGAACAAATGGTGGTGGACGTAAATTGAAAGTTCCAGATGGCTGGAAATTGTATGAAACAAATGTGTGTTTGAACTGTGTCATAAGATAGAGTACCAAGCGGGAATCGAAACTCTTTAACATCAAGGTGTTCTTGTCGGCAACTAGAGTTCTTTCACTTGATACTTCTCTAGAAAGGACTTAGTTATTCTCAGGTCTTCTTGTATAATATTCAAAGTCACGACATAAAAAATAAGGCTTTTTTGAATATATCAGACAAATATCTTTCATGATAGGTAGTTATAATTTTTTTCACCATGAGCATGTCTGCTTGATGCATGTCTGCTGATGCCTGGAAGAATGTCGAAAAATTAGTAACACCTAAACTGAATACTGATATCACACATTTATGCTCAGCATTCCATATTTAATATATTTCTCAGAGTTTCAAGTCCATTAAAGGAGTCGAAATCTTGTTGAAACTACGATTATAGCGTACTGTTTTACGTCAGGGTTGTCCGACGTTAGTTAGCTGGACACGACCTAAAACGTTGTTCTCACTGTATTCTAGACGAAAATATTCATTCTAATTCTATTACTATACTTCCACTTCTTTCTTTACGACTTAACTAATCGACGAACTGTACAGAGATATGATAGCCGCTAGTATGTAGATTTCCTTTGTTATAGTGATTAGCTTTGCGCGATAGACAAGCACTTCACCGTCAAGCCGAAAAATGGGACGCGTGAAATGTTGTCGCAAAGTTTCCCCTAGAAACTCGTGACCTACAGTTGACGAACATCGATACGACATATCGCTGTTATAATACGAGATAATTTTGCAGACGGCTTGGTGTACTGCAACACCCAAACTGTAACAGACAAGCGAGAGGCACACCACTGAAAATTGCAGTTCGTAATAAGTATCACCGCGAATTAGTTCACTTTATGGTTTTTTTTTCTAAGTTAATAATCCATTGTTAATGGCAAACTTTTTCTGAAAATTGTCTAGGTAAAACATATAAGATAGTTTCAGGTATTACACATGAATTTCGTAGACGACGACTTATCACGAGGAGAACAAGAAATATACAATGATTCTTCAACGTCTATTAAAGTACACGCTCGGGTTTTACACTCACTTAAATATGTAGGTTTTTTACCCTACTTGAGCGCTGCCTAGCAAATTCGTAAAATGTTTGGATGTGGGGAAATCCTCATATTTGTTATAAATAAATAAATAAATTCAGTGTTATGAGTCAAGCAATACTTGATAAAATAACTAAAACCTTGGCTAAAACAGCTCAAGATAAATGTGAGCGAGGGGAAAAAAGAAATAAGGTAAAATAAATCGCTGCTATACTTCAATTGGAAGTTTTGTCTCGAACAAAGAAAGATAACAGACAGCAGAAGGTAATTCTCTGCAGTGTTGAAACTGGCAATGATATGTACGCATAGTGGGGCATAGTTAAATGGGGGGAGAAGGTGCCCCAAGGGTCTGTTCTGGGACCATTGTTGTTTCTTATTTACGTAAATGATGTGTCTTCTAGTATAAAAGATAATTCTAGAATATTTCTGTTTACTAATGACAACAGCTTGCTTGCTTGTCTGCAGTTTTAACACAGTATCAAATATTGCAGTTGAAGACAAAGGTCCATGGTTTGTAGGAAATAAATCTATGCTAAATTACAATGGATTTAGTTCTTACATTTTCTAACACACAACCTATCAAAACCTAACATTTTGATTACACGGAATGGGCATATGATAAGTGAGACTGAACAATTCAAATTTATAGGCGTTCATATGGATAGTAAGATGTATTGGAAAGCCCATATTCAGGATCTTGTACAAAAACTAAATGTTACATTATTTACCATTACAACAGTATCTGAAATAAGTGAGACTTCATCACGAAAAGTAGTCTGCTTTACTTACTTTCAGTAGTTAATGATGTATTGTGTTACATTTTGGGGTTTGTCGTCTGAATCAAAAACGGTACCTGTATTTATGACATAGTAACGGGCTGTTCCACCAATATTTGGGTTAAGTTTGCGAATCTCAGTAGTCTGAGAATTCTGACATGGTCCTCTTGATACAAAAAGAGGGGAAAAAAGCTAATACTGGGTTACACGGCTGGTTTTATTTACTACAGGATTCCTATCTTTTACTATCCCCCCTTACAACTTGTACTGACTCGTCCCTGAGCGAGTCCTGCGGCACGTGATGAATACTAGAAGTGAAGGGCCGTGCAATGTGAGGCTGCGGCCCAAGATGACACGGCTGCTGACAAAAAGACGTACATGATATATAGGTCGCGTACTCTTAAGCTGAGCCGCTGTAACAACGGCATTTTATTCACTGTAAAATCAGAACTAGGTTCAACAACGTATCTCCTACATTTATTACAAAATATTGTTAGATAATTATCAAATTTGTATACCGATCAGTACGAGTATCGCGCCAAGTTG